>OX411550.1:35185656-35488506 GCA_948146395.1 Fragum whitleyi
TATATAGGATGCTTTCATATCAAATTCCACCTTCTTTTCATTGTTTTCTGCAAGCTCTTATGATTTGGGCCAGCCTAAAGTTTCAAAAAATGGGAAAGGGCTTAGATAAATTATCCCAAGATAAATTATTCTCTAGCTACCAGGACTAGGTCAAACACAGAGAAATGTTAGTCAAGGCGTGACATTTCCAACAATTTGAAATGTTCATGAGGGGCCAACATTGAGTAGCCTAGACATCCACGTTATGTATATGAGACCTTATCTATCTACCAAATGCATTGTAAAGACTCTGGTCAGACTGTGTGGATGCACAGGCTGGTCAGAGTCTTTTCTTAGTGCCTTTTGAAATTGTTGTAAATCTCACGCATGGGCTCAAATGTTAGTCAAGCACAAAAACACTATGTTATATACATGGTGACAATATGTCTTACCCCATCTTCATCCTGCAATTAAATATCATGCACTATAATAGGATGTGTAATGATTACATGGAAAGTATAAATAAACATGTACAAAAGTGTAGAGTAAAACTCAAAATTAAACAGGTCTAAGATAGTGAGTCAGGGCTGATGCATATCGATTAGAGCTATCATCATGCCAAAGATGAGCATTGTCTCTTGAATATGCTTCCAGCAATTGGCAATGTTAGGTTTTTAGCTAAGTACATGTAACAGAGTCAGACAATAGTAAAACAATATGTCCGAAGACCTACTGATGTGGGTGTCATATTAATATTGTAGAATTTTCAAAACAAGTATTAGTAGATTACTAATTCTTCTTCAATTCAAAAACCTAAATGTGCAGGTTTTCATAAATAACCCCCAAAATACTTTTTATAATACCCATGCACAACTTTAATGTACAAAAAAATGATATCACAAATGTCTAGAAAGAGATAGAACAGTGTTGCACCAACAGCAAATTTGTAGAACAAAATTATATGTAGTCATTCCATAATTGAAAACATTGAAATGGTGCCATATGAAATGAGTGTACTGGTAATCTATATTGGTCACTTTCATGCAACATTACATTCAAATCAATGCTACATTTAGAAAGCTGAAAGAAAATAGACAAATTGATATATGTGATCATGTATTGAATTTTAAGATAAATTTCCAATGCTCATCTTAATAAGATATTGTCTGATTGTCAAGATTCAAGTAAACATGCATTTAATCAATTTATTCATATAAATTATGCAACCCTGCATTATTTATTTAAAATAAAGTTCAAAGCTCATCTTGATTGGTTTATACATTTTCCCCAAACTTAGAAAATACACCAAAATCCTATCTGTTTAATCAGACCAATAGGAAAGAGTTGCGTCAAGTCCCATTTGACAAGTAATATCAAAGCAGTTTTTTGCTCATAAAAATTCTGCCTTTTTAAATGAACTAGTATCAATTGTTTGTATAAAGAATCAAGATCCCTGACTAATTTGGTAGATATTTGCCTAATGGAACTGAGCAGCGTTTCAAAGAACTGATATGATTTTCTGACCAATAATTATCTTCCCAGAGAAAGAGTACTTATTGGTTGTATTCGAAAAAGATTTTAGAATATTTATTCAAATAAGATGTTTTAGTCCAATCATCTGATTTTGCACATTTTATCTGAAGTCTCACTTGAATCTTGTATTTCAAAGCAGCATACATTATCAATTATACGGTTTCTTGTCTGGGGTATATGACGATTATTTCAGGGCTGGAAAAATTCATGTCATCTGAGCCATAGGCAAGGGTCATCATAATTTTTAACTGCCAGGAATAAATTGTCATATACCCAGGTAAGAAACCTAATTACCAATTTATTATACTTCAAAGTTTTAGACTTAATATGTCTTTTGCCTATGTAAGGCCTTAGTTTAAATAGATTCCTTTTAAACCACCAATATTCCCTAGCCCCAATGAAAAGTAAACAATAACAAAGTGACGTCACATGTAGTTGTGACATCACACTACTACATTCTGTGATATGAGAGGTTCTTGGCTGATCCTTCGATATTGTTCGCACTTTAAATACGCTGATTAGTAAAATTTCAAGGTATGTATTGCCATTTTAATCATTTTTTGTTTGTATGTTATTAACTGACATGCTTTTAACTGTAGCATAATGTGTACACTCAGGTCGTATTATCAGCGAAGCAAGAGAATCATTGCTGCCATTAGAATTTCAAATTTTTGTATATGCTCCTAGCAAGGCACCTCAAGGAAATATTAGAAATTATACAGGAGCCACTGTAGATATCAACGTTTGTCAGGTCAGCATTAACCAATGAAAATGCTAGAAAGAAATTTCTTGGCAGTATAATAAAGTAGATTAGCCTGTATTTTACATGGGATGTATACTAGCAAGTGAAATATGATAGTGATCTATCACAAGATTACCCGTTGTGAGGATGTTTTCAGGGCCTCTTCATTGATATGTTGCTGCAACCTTTGCTGCTCCTCATTGATCTTCTCTTGGAGTTGACGAGCATTTCTTTCATTTCCCAATAGGCGATCCAGCTCAGCTTTTTCTTCTTCAAGCTTTAAAGATTTAGATGAAAGAAATTTATTTAATGAAATGACTGCCTTCAGCTGTAATTGCTAAGATTTGACTTTTATCTGACAAGCAAAATAAACAACAAATTTAACTGTAAAGGACCCTTAATTTATCTAAAAATTTAAAAGAAAGAAAATATAGTTTTAACAACTCATATAATATCCAATATGCCCTTCATGCCAGTAAAGTGCTCTAAGCTACTAGCTACTAGCAAAATTTCTGCACACACATATGACAAAATCTCTTTGTCCCCTTATTTCATGTCAGAGATAACCTGATAGAGGGAACAATTTTCCTTACATCTTTAATTTGGTTCTGGGCTGTACGGAGTTCTGCCTGGATATTTCTCATGGCTAGTTCTGCTCGTTGTTTGGCTTCTAACTCCCTATAAATGAAAAAAAGATATAAAAAAATGATTAAATAGCATTTCATTAGATTGTTTCATAATGGTATCAAGGCATCAAGGGGGCCGAGCACAGTTAGGTCAGTCAGTAACACATTAGACAGTCCTAGGATAATGTGTTTAGGTTCATTTGTCTCCCACTTATTAGCTATAAGTTTTAAGTTGGTAATGGGGCCCAACCATCAAAACAATATATTTATCAAAATATCAAATTCTTTGAAGAAATGAAATATTGAGTCATCCAAATATTGTTCCTTTAGGAGTGTCTGGTTAGAATCCGTTCAGCAGTTTTTGAGGAAATGACTTTTCGGAAAAAGAATATATCCAGACACAGTCAAAACTATGGCAACTACACAACAATAGCTTTCTTCAGCTTTCAGACAGAGAACTTAAATATGAGTGCTTCCTGAAAAAATAAGGAGGAGGCAGATGAAAGAAATACTACACACTGGGCAAACTGTTCCTCTTTCTTTGTGAGGTGATCTTTAGTCTTCTTTAACAACAGCTCCGAATTCTTTCTCTTTTCTTCTTCTTCATTTACTTGATATCTGGTTGAGAAAATGATATGAGGTCTCAATTTTATCTTTAACCTTAACCCATTGACATACTAATTTTGATTATGCCTGCTTAAGCAGGAGGTATAGACAAAGATCAGATGGTCCCGAAAAGCTCTGGTTATCTATAAATTCCAAAAGATGTTCAAGTGCTTTCTTTCCTTTGATATCAATAATGACCTGCAAAGGATTTGATGCCACATGACAAGCCTTCACTGTTTATGATAACAAGAGCACTTCCAACCAATGCATATGCTCAACTGCCTGGTGCTGGATAATCGATAAAAAATCAAAAGTAAATAAACAGGCATGATTTGCACAAAATACATCCTTATAGTGCAGGTTGCTCTTTTGATAGTTAACATGTGTGCTATGTTCAAAGTGAATGCCAAATTCTTATGGTATTTATCCATATAATATAGGAATGATTTAAAGTATCATGGATTGGATCTCAGGCCAATTAAGTTGTATTCATATTGCAAATTCTTAACAAAACTTTTTTATAAAGAACTGATATATGATATAATTCTAGATGAATAGCAGTTTAGATGTTTATAAACACTCAAAGATATAAAATTTTGTTCTTACTCTAGATTCCTTATTTTGGCCTCTAAATCCAGTTTATTCTGCTCTAAAACTGACTTCTGATACTTTAGACTATCAATAGACCTGCAAAGATAAAATAATTTATATGTAAACGGTATTTGACTATATGAAGAACTATACATACTTTTTGACAAGGTAACTTCACTTTAAATCTTAAATGAAGAGGTTCACCACATTTTGGTTTTTTAAAGTCAAAAATGGACTGATGGTACAGATAAACACATTTATTCTAATTATGACTGAAATTTAATTTGTAAATATTTTCTATCTTTAGGAAGTAGTCTACTGCTGAACAATTATCAATGCACAACACATGCTAGCCCAAATAATGGCCGACCTTGATACATGACTATGATCTTTGACATACAGACATTATAAGCTAATTCAAATGGCACTTATACAACATGAGGGGACAGTCTGGGCTTAATTAAATATGAGCATGTGCATGACATTTCCAGCAATTTGAAATGATCATGAGGTGTAACCATTAAGCTGTGCTGACAGCCACATACTGTAAATATAAAGCTACCTCATGGTCTACAGATACTTTGAGACCCTATCTATCTACTAAGTACATAGTGAAGACTCTGGTCAGACTGTGTGGATGCACAGGCTGGTCAGAGTCTTTGCTCTATGCATATTTGAAATTGTTGGAAATCTTACACACTGGCTCTTATGTAATCCATTATATTTTGAAATTCATCCAGAAATGTAGAAGATTGGCTCTAGATGAAAATACAAAAAATTCTCTGGTTTATGCTAGGTTATTTAAGTTTGATTGCTATGCAAAAGTTGATTATATTCTATAACACTCCATCTGGATGCAGTGTTGTATCTATGCTGTGGCATTGCAGAATCCTGCAATTAATTTGTATTTGTTCCCCCCCCCCCCCCCCCCCAAAAAAAAAAGATTGTTGCACCAAAATGGAGCAATACATTGTAGACAATATAAATTGTCTAGGGTGATTGACAAAGCTAGTTGCAATAAAGGGCTACAAAATTAATGCATTTTTACAGTTTTTTTTAGCATATCTACTCTTAAAATTATTCATCATATTGTACAAATCATGCAAAAATGTCTATCTATGGACCCATTCACAAGTTTTCACATCAACACAATTTTCCTGATAAAGTCTTAAAAAAAAAAGAGAAGATTTCCTCATGTGTTGTAGTTTATTAAATAATTTCATTTTTGCATTGATGTGTCAATGAAAAAAAATCTGATGGAGGAGTTATAGGCAAATGATAATATCCAAGGGTGGAGCAATCTATTCACCAAGGGGAATAATTGTGCCAAATTAATTTGAAATCAACCCATACATGTAGGAGTTTTGGTCAGCACAGATACAGTATGGCACATTCACCCTGCCCAACTGACCACAAGCTAGTTCAACAAGAGGACCAAGATGGTCCTAGATCGCTCACCTGAGTCTCTATGACCCCTGGGACATCACATTAAATAGATAGGCAGATGTCAAAAAGAAGATAATTGCTTAAGATCAATACCATGGAACGTTTTCAGCGAAGAGCAAGACAGATATGCCTTTTTGCTCTTTGATTCTATGTTAAAAGGGATGCACCAGGGTGGACCCCAAAGTGACCCCAGGGTCTTGATATGAACAAACTTGGAAGAGGTCCATGAGATGATGCTACATTCTAAATATGAAAGCTGTCTGCCTTCTGGTTTCAGAGAAGATGAGTTTTGAACGTTTTCACATTTTCACCCATCATGCTCAGATGAGCTGAAAGGGATACCCCCAGGTGGAGCCCCAATATGACCCAAGGGTCTTGATATGAACAAACTTGGTAGGGGCCCACAAGATGATGCTACATACCAAAAATGAAAGCAGTGTGCCCTCTGGTTTCGATTAAAGAAGATTTTTAAAGTTTTTCGCTCTTTGATTCTATGTTAAAAGGGTTGGGCCCCGGCAAAGCCCAAACATGACTCCCAGGGTCTTGATATGAACAAACTTGGTAGAGGTCCACTAGATGATGCTACATACCAAATATGAAAGCTGTCTGCCTTCTGGTTTCAGAGAAGAAGATTTTTGAAGATTTTCATTTTTTTACCCTTCGTGCTCATAAGAGATAAAGGGATGCAACCGTGCAAAGCCCAAATATGACCCAAGGGTCTTGTTATGAACAAACTTGGTAGAGCCCCACTAGGTGATGCTACACACCAAATATTTAAGCTGCCTTCCATCTGGTTACAGAGAAGAAGATTTTTAAAGATTTTCGCTCTTTAATTCTATGTAAAAAGGGTTGGGCCCGGGCAAAGCCCAAATATGACCCCAGGGTCTTGATATGAACAAACTTGGTAGAGGTCCCCTAGATGATGCTACATACCAAATATGAAAGCTGTCTGCCTTCTGGTTTTAGAGAAGAAGATTTTTAAAGATTTTCATATTTTCACCCTTTTTGTTAAGGGTAAAGGGAAAGTTAAGGGTGGATTTCATTTATTTGAACAACTTTGGTAGAGCTTGACCCAAGGAACATCCCTGCCAAGTTTCATCAAGATAGCCCACTGGTTTAGGAGGAGAAGATGTTTAAAGAAATTGTGGATGACGCACGACGCACGACGGACGACTGACGACGGACGACGGACATTCTACAATCCCAATAGCTCACCTTGAGCACTTCGTGCTAAGGTGAGCTAAAAACAAGAGGCCCAAGAGAGCCTTTATGGCTCCATTGGCTATAATAACCCAGAACTTCTGCCCTGCCACGCCCATATTTGGGGGTCAATTTAATTAAAGGGTCACTCAAGAAACATCCATGCCAAGTTTCATTCAAATCAGCCTAATGGTTTGGGAGGAGAAGATTTTTAAAGATTTTGTTATGAAACAAGATGTGTTTGTGAAACATGAATGCCCCCATAACAGCATTTTTTTTTTTAAAGTTTGACCTTGACAGATGACCTTGACCTTGTCACATGACCATGACGACCTTGTCAGATGACCTTGACCTCGTCACATGACCTTGACTTTGGTGTACAGCTTTGTATGTCAAATACTTTTGGAGAAAAGGCAAAGGTTAAGTTTGGTTAAGTTTTCGGACAGACGGACAGACAGACAGACAGTAGGATGGACAGACAGACAGATATGAGTAAAACAATATGCCCCTGATCTCTCAATACGGGGGCATAAAAATGCCACGCCCTGCCAAGCCCATATTTGGGGGTCAATCATAATTTCTTTATCAATGTAAGAAGAGGATAACCCAAGGATTATTTCTACCAAGTTTTGTTAAAATCTGCCCATTGGTTTGGGAGGAGAAGATGTTTAAAGAAAAAAATTAACATGGATGCACATATGAGCACCTAGTAATTATAAGTATCCAATAATTTCTTAACCTTTAAACAGGAAATAGCTTTAAATGCACAGGAAAACGAGAGCATTGCTCTAAAATAAATACCTAGTCTTTATCCAAAGCAGGTACTCCCAATTTTAATGAAAGGACCTGTAAGATCCCAATGGTTGAATCCTTTGGATACCATTTCCTTGATGTCAGACAACAACCCTGAAAATCCATACTTACTTTTGAAGCTGTGTTCTCTCTTTTGTGACAAGTTTGTGCTGATTTTCCACCAACATTCTCTGACCCTTTTCATGTTCTAGCTGCCTTCTATGTTCCCTTAAATGTTCCTGTAGCTTCAACACAGCATTGGAATCTGAAATATTGGCCAGTTTAAACTTTGACTTCACCATTACCATATCATTACCAAATTCTAGAAATCTTTAACATTGTACAAGAGTTTAAAGATAGCATTATTAAGCTGGTACTAATTTCAAAGGAACTAGGAAACATACCTGAAATACTGAAGTAACTCTAAGATTTTCAGAGCCCTAATTTCCAACAGTATGTATTCAGTGGGAAAACATTGTTTTATCTTATATTTTGATTGGTGTTAAACAATCGCTTTCAACATTATTACAGTTATATTGCCATGGCTGGTGTACCTACCAATGGTTTGCAGTTGTTTCTAACACCCATACAACCTTAACCCGGGCCACACAATGACCTTAATCTAATGTCAGATGAAAGTTGGCCAAGCTGGGATTCAAAATCAAGATCCCGGGATTGACATGTTAGTGATTTTTGTCTCGTTTCATAATCCTTTGAACAATCTTTTAGTTATGCAAAAGCATATTTCACTCATTCAAGTCACAAGTGTGCCATAGATCTAACTAATGAATTGGTTAAAACAATCTCAAGCCTTCACATAAAGCTGCTTTTTACATATAATTGTAAAATCTTGTTGACTCATTTAGTATAAAACGCAGCAGAACTTTTGCAGACTGCTTCTGTTCTCTGTCAATACTTTTTCAAATTGTCATAAAAAAGAGAAAACTTATCTAAATACAAATTTAGTAGTTGAGACATATATATATATATATATAATTACCATTTAAGTTCATATTAACCAACATGTCTTTGCCGTATGGAAGACTCTCTGGTCTATAGGAAGTACTGATATCTCCGTTCTCTGTGGAAGTTACTGATAAGCCATCATCATCAAATGGGATATCCAGGCCTGATCTATACAGGCCTGTCGTCCCAGAATAATCTGGAAGATTGAATGGACTGGAAGAAGGCCTGAAAAAATAGTTGATCTTTGCAAATAGTTTGGACCTTAACTAGTGTTTTAGGGTAAATACTGGTACAGTAAAATCTCGGTAGTTCGTATCTCAAGGGACCAGGACAATTTAGACGAATTGAACATGGTATGAACCAACCAATGTCAAGCCTTCCGTATTTTTCATGGCTCAGATTGGACATGTTCTCAAGGCACCCTATCATTGTGGCTTTATTCTAAGGTTCTATTGAATATATTTTAAATCAAGTTCAAATGAGCCCCTTTTGTAGAGAGTTTAGACGCAAAAGATCTCACTTTAACAATGATCATCTTTTGTTTAGTTCATACTCAAAACCTTAATAAAGTGATTTTGGCAATTATTTACATGCGAATTCTTAACTACATCAGAGTGTTTTCCTTTTGGATCAAATCACTGTGAGTACTCATTCAGTGGACGACAAAATAGCGTCATTACGATGCATCTGTGTAGAAGACATGTTGACAATCAAGTTTATGAAGATTTGCACAATCATTTATGCATGATTGGTATGATCGGTATGAGAATGCCAGATGAAATTAAATTTATGCCACTGAATGAAACTCTATTCGATTTAACCTGCCAAAAATAACAAATCAAATAATGCATGTAAATAATGATGCATAACAATAATCGATAAATCTCAATCAACAGGTGCGAAAATCAAGGTAAATATAAATTGTTACACATAGGATAAGTATTGATCAAACAATTCACACCTACATCACACCTACATAAACATATAAATTTGGGTTATTACCAAACTCTCGGGACTTGACACAGGATACTAAGTCTGAACCATCAACGTGCGAATTACTTGGAGCCTTCTTACAAAGATAAAGAATGAAGAAAATCGGGACCAAAGAATGTATACGAACCAACAAATACCTATGAACCACCGGCGTGCGAATGGCTGAGAATTTACTGTTTTTGATGTTGGTTTTGAGTCTGACTCACTACTCTGACTATTTTTATGGGTATGGTAAAAAATTTTAGGCTTACCAGATATACAATAAAACTACAAGATAATAGTAAAAAATACACCACCATGACGTAATTTCACTTTCTTTGGGAAACAAGAAAATTGACTGATACTTATGTTAAAACTTTTTAAGAGGATCATAGGTCATGCTAAATATTTTTGTAAGAAAAATGACCAAATTTGAAACACTGTTTATTGCCAGAGTGAAATGGTGTTTGTAGCATTAACACATGTTCCAAGAATTGACCTCAAGTTCCTGGAGTCCTCATTAAGTCATTTACAATAAATCAAAATAGGGATACTTCTTATTTGATGGTTCATGAAAATTTTTGTCTAAAAAACATGTTTCTTTCAGCAAATCTAGTAGACAGTTGCCGGACCCTTTTGCCTTAATTCTCATTATATCTTCTTATTAAACTGTATGTTATATGATCAGTTACAATTCATACAAAATCGCTTATGCAGCCACAACTTAGCTCATGAAGACTGGAAAGTAACCCTGGGTCAGAGCAAATAAATAAGTACAAATATGACAAGTTCAAATGAAGCTAAGAGTGATAGATAATTAACTAATGTAGGCAAGGACAATCCAATTAAGAAATTGATAAATCATGAGAGTTTAAATCAATTTTAAATCAACAAAAGAAATTCAAATTTACCCTCCATTCTAACAGGAAGTGAAGTTTGTTTTGGCTGTCACATGACAAATCTTGGTGATGTCATCAAAACAAGGGAAATAACTCTAAAATTTGCAGAAAGGAAAATATTTGATGGAAAGGATTTTTAATGTGATTGAATGATCCTATTTGTAAATGTTTTTTCTTCTCCCCTTCCCCCCTTTTTTAGGAAAGGGAGGAATTGTATGTGGGTGGGGGTTCTGAAACAAGAGGCCCAAGAGGGCCTGTATCGCTCCACTGGCTTTAAAATCTTTAGACTTTCAGTAAATAAAGCTTACTTTAAATGAATACATTAACACTCCAAAATCTCCTTGGACCTATTTAGTAATGATTAAATGGTTCTGGTCTATATTGCACCAAAATACTCAATCACAATGAACCTGCAACCCTTGACCAATCTTATTAAAACATAAGGTTCAGAAGATGTCATTCAAAGATTTCGGGCTCAAAATAGGCCCCACCTGACATGCCCATATTTATGGACCAATCAAAATTTCTTGAACAATTTAAGTAAATAGTCACCCAAGAAACATTCTGGTAAAGTTTCATTGAAATCGGCCCAGTGGTTCAGGAGGAGATGTCGTTCAAAGATTTCGGGCTCAATATAAGCCCCACCCTGCCACGCCCAAATTTATAGGCCTATCAAAATTTAGCAAATATTTTTTGTAAAGAGACACTCAAGGAACATTCTGGAAAAGTTTCATTGAAATCAGCGAAGTGATTCAGAAGAAAATGTCATTTGAAAATTTCAGGCTCAAAATAGGCCCCGCCCTGCCACGCCCCTATTGTTAGACCAATCAAATTTTCTTGAACAATTTAAGTAAAGGGTCACCCAAGGAACATTCTGTTAAAGTTTCATTGAAATCGGCCCAGTGGTTCAGGAGAAGATGTCGTTCAAAGATTTCGGGCTCAAAATAGCCCCGCCCTGCCACGCCCATATTTATGGGCCAATCAAAATTTCTTGAACAATTTAAGTAAAGGGTCACCCAAAGAACATTCTTTTAAAGTTTCATTGAAATCAGCCCAGTTGTTCAGGAGGAGATGTCATTCAAAGATTTCGGGCTCAAAATAAGCCCGGCCCTGCCACACCCATTTTCATGGACCAATCAAGATTTCTTGAACAATTCAAGTAAAGGGTCACCCAAAGAACATTCTATTAAAGTTTCATTGAAATCGGCCCAGTGGTTCAGGAGGAGATGTCATTCAAAGATTTTGGGCTCAAAATAAGCCCCGCCCTGCCACGCCCATATTCGGGGGTCAATCAAAATTTCTTGAACAATTTAGGTAAAGGGTCACCCAAGGAACATCTAGCCAAGTTTCATTGAAATTGGCCCAATGGTTTGGGAGGAGAAGATTTTTAAAGATTTCAAAGTGAAAAAATGCCACACCCTGCCACGCCCATATTTGGGGGTCAATCAAAATTTCTTTAACAATTTTGGAAGAGGGTCACCCAAGGAACATTTCTACCAAGTTTCATCAAAATCTGCCCATTGGTTTGGGAGGAGAAGATGTTTAAAGAAAAAGTTTACGCACGCACGGACGCACACACGGACGGACGGACGGACGCACGACGGACACACCGCCATGACAATAGCCCGCTGGCCTTCGGCCAGTGGAGCTAAAAACTGAAAGCCCTTTGACACTGTAAATTTTAAACTAATAATATTCATGGGAAAGGAGTTCTAAACCTGCTCATGTATTTGATATATATCATTTAGCACATGTGCAAGCATCTCATATCATACAAAGAATTAAAAATTTGTGACAATGTTTAAGTTTCTTGACAATACTCAAAGTTTCCATAAGAAATTAAAGAACCTCTCTGAAACCCTCTACCCATCCTTAATCCTTGTAATGTTCAATGAAAACCTTGGTAAAGTTGCATTAAAATCAAGGTGCTTAAAGCACTGGAAGCATAATTATTGTATCAGTATTTATTATGAAGATATATCTTTTAAACTTCTCTTATTTAAAAAAAGAAAATCAGGTTGTATATACTAAGATCAGACTGCATATATAGATGCAGACTGATCTTTGTCTACACCTCCTACCAAATCAGAAATATTCTCGGTTCAGTATAACAAGGGTTAAGGTAGTGGACCTGTAATAGTTTCCCAACGTCCCAATGAACTTTAACAGTGTTAACCAAGGTTTCCTAATGATTTTCATGAAAGATCATATGGTTTGAAATGTTGCCAAACTATTATAGGTCCACTACCTTAAGGATGGAGCTAAACCCCTGTGTACCTCCACCATTAACTGTACTTTCACTCATAATGTTGCATCTACAACTTTAATCTATGACATTTTGTTTGCCCGTTTATAATATGCAGTTTTCTAAATCCCTGTTTGTGCCCTATACTCACTTGTTTGATCTGGGAGAATCTAAATCATCATCATCATCAACACTATGCCCGTCACTCTGTAATGACATGGGTTTAGGCGGGGGCGGGGGTGGAGCTGATGTGGGCAGTTTAGGCGGGGAGATATCCAGTAGGTCTACTGGGGCATCATTGGTCTGGATTACTGGGGGCTCTGGCTTGGGTATTTCTGCCCTGAAAATAGAATATATTTTATAGCCTATAGTATTATCCATGCTAAGCTGCCGTCCTAGAGCAATTAGTAGCTATAGTCATAGGGCAGATGGTTATGCTTCCGACTACATATCTCCAAACATGGAATCACAGGTTCGATCCCTGATGATGGAAGATTTGCTTTACAACATCTGTGTCCCACCAATGGATGGATAATTTTTAACCCTTGTCATGCTAAATAAATTTTGACTAAAAATTTGTATCAAAATCAAAGGGCAAAACGCACTGAAAGTACTAACTGTAGGTAATTTTTTATTTGAAAAACTAAATCTATTGATGATTCTGGTTTGTAAGTGAGAAACAGGTGGTGTAGACTGACATCAGACTGCACATATGTGCAGGCTGATGTTTGTCTATAGCTCCTGCCAAAGCAGGAATATTCCGGGTTCAGCATGACAAGGGTTAATCTAAGCCAGATAGTAGGTCAGGTTGAGTTTTAAGGTAAAAGCTTACATAATTCTGTTTGATTGTTCAAAATATTTAATGGAGTTTCACACAGCTTTGAACAGTTTTTAAGTCATATTGATGCAGCCAGAGCATCTAACAAAGGAATCCAGGTATATCTTGAAAAATGTACTAATCCTAGTGTCCACCTTTTTGCTATACTTTCAAAGCTGATATCTGTCAGAAATTTGCAATCTGTCAATTATCAATATCATATTTAACTCTTTCCTGTTTTACAAAGTTATGGACCTGTCCAAATTCAAAGGTTTTGCAGACGAAAATTTAAAGTGGATTTAATTTGAAAAATAACCATTCAGTAGGGTAGAAAATAATGTGGAAAAAGATGAAATTGCTTGTCAGAAGCAATTTCTTCTTTTTTCACAATATTTTCTCAATCATAAAAAACACAGACACGTAAAAAGCAGGGATTAAACAGCAAAGGGTTAAAGGATTTCAAAAGGGCAAAAAGAGAAACTCTGTTAACCCATGCATCCCCTGCTGTTTATGTCATATTCCTGCTGTACAGAAAGCTTTAATAAACAATATAGACCACAATCAGCCTGCATAGATGTGCAGTCCAGAGGTTGACACTTACTCCTGAGATTAAGGAGTCAACTGGACTCCTATCCTAACAAATGAAATCAAAGAGTCCAAGATCAAAGTCAGGAGTCAGAATTTTCATAAGGGGAAAACATTGTGGAAAAGAAGAAATTGCTTGTTATAAGCAATTTCTTCTTTTCCACAATGTTCTTCCAAAAAAGTTTTTTTCTCAAAACACTGTTTTCTACAACAACTTTTGTAGGGAAAATATATATAGTATGGCAAGTGTTACAAAAGACACAACTCTGTGCTTTGTTTTCTCAAAATATTCTCATATGACCCTTGGAGTCCATCAGACTCTTAACTTGCAAATGGAAGGAGTCCAACTGGTAAACAAGGAGTCTCGTACTCCCCTTAGTGTCGAACCCTGCAGTCTAATCTTCACCTATACTGCCTGCTTTCAACTCAATCAGAGAAAACTTGGGCCAGACTAGTTGAAAAGTTCCCAAAATTGGCAATTTGTTTGAAAAAAAAATGTCTCAATGAAAGTTGTCTGAAAACTTATTTCAATAAGTGCCAAAAAAACATGCTAAACAAAACTAAGCTTTAATTTACCTGTCAAAATACCTTCCCAGATTACTGTGTAACAGAGCATTATATTCCATACGAGCTCTGCTGAGAGCTGATGAATCATAATGTAAATCCATTTTAGGTTGAATAAGTCACAAACACCATGATTTCAAGAAATTTGTTGGTTTTGTTTGCTGGTAATTTTGTATATTTCCTAATCCTAAGAATTATACACAAGTTATCTAAATCAATTAACCTCATTCATTTTACCAATTCTAATTCCAACTTTTTTTGCTTTTATATACCATCACATTACTATATCCCACATCAGGATATGATGTCAAACTATCAGTATTAAGGAATTATCAAGGATCACACAATATTAATAGGCTGCAAAGTTTTAAATTCCAAATCAAAAACAAAGTCATAGAAGGGTTGACAACATATCTTGAAAACTGTAGTAAGTGCCTGTATAGTCATAAAAAATCACACCTGTATTGCACTAACAACGCAATGTCTCTTCGAAAAGCATAAACAACAATTTTTTTAATATGACCTACGTTGCCGAAGTGAAATAACCCAGTTGAATATTTTTGATATTACACAGGTGTTATTACACTAGTGGAATAATTAAGAAAATGAGATAAGAATGAAGAACAAAGTTATATTTATTTTAAGGAAAATGACGTCATAATGAATCTGCTGACCTCATTTTGCACAGTGCAATATGTTTCATGGAATAACATGAGTCGTTAAATATCATAATTTTCTCATTTTATCACTAAATTTGGACCATATTATAAATAGAATATAAAATTTATGCTCCTCAAAATTGAATTTATTAAACTTGTTCTCTATCAACAGATAAAAAGTCAGCACAGCCTTGTTTTTATCTGTTTATAAATGACTTGTTTAATACATTCGGTATTCCATGACCACTCATTTAATATCCTCTATCTGCTGACCAAACCAAGGGCCATTTTCACTATACAATAGAAAGTATTAGACATGATTTGGGTGATTTGGTTCAGACTCTTGATCAATATATCACAATATTATGTGAAAAAAGGGGCCTTTTAAATAGGTGTCATAATCAGCTTTCCTATAATAACTATTACAGAATGAAACTTTTAACATTTGTTCAACTGAGCATATGTCAGAAAAATTTATAGTTATCATCAATGGGTGATCAAAACCTCGTAACTGCAGCTTGAATAACCCACTGACAAAATTTTTGTTTTTTTAAGATATTAAAGAAGGAAAAATACACCATTCTGGTTTATATGCCTGTCAAAAAGTAATGAATATAAAGCTCTGAACTAGCTTAAGTTTAAGCTTTTTTGAGAAAACTAAGAAAAAGAAATCTGTAAATTTTTGGATTTAATTTCAAGAAGAATTTAATGCCAAATTCTGCAATTTTTGTGTTAATTTCAAGAAGAAAATGCCCATCCGATTTTCAAACTCCTCTCTTCAATCTACCTTACTCCGGTTCCATTTTGACCTGCCCATAATGATAAATGATATAAGCTGGCTATCTGACTGATATTTCATTATGTATACCAGCTGTTGACATGTTAAGCTATCTTTAAGCTTCTTTTATCTCTTTATAGATAAATCATTCATTCTTCAGTTCTGGTATTTTCAGTGTGCCTTCATATTTCCAAGTCAATTCTACATTTAAAGGAACAACTGACAAATAAAAGCAAAGTCTGAATATCATAATGTTAAGAACAAGAGGCCCAAGAGGGCCTGTATCGCTCCACTGGCTTTAACATCATTAGACTTGCATTAAATGAATCTTTCTTTGAATGAAAACAACACTTTGAAATCTCTTAAGACCTATTTTATATTAATTAACTGGGTATGGCTCACATTGCACCAAAATTCTCAAATTTCATTGAAATTGGCCTCACCTTCATCAGGAGATGTAGTTCAAAAATTTCGGGCTCAAAATTAGCCACACCCTGACATGCCAATATTTAAGGGCTAATTAATATTTCGCATACAATTTTTGAAAAGGGTCACAGAAGGAACATTCTGGTAAAATTTCATTGAAATCAGCCCAGTGATTCAGGAGGAGATGTCCTTCAAAGAATTCGGGCTCAAAATAAGCCCCACCCTGCCACACCCATATTTATGGGCCAATCAAAATTTTGAGAGCAACTTTTGGAAAGGGTCTCCCAAGGAACATTCTGGTTAAGTTTCATTGAAATCGGCCCAATGGTTCAGGAGGAAATGTCCTTCAAAGATTTCGGGCTCAGATAAGCCCCGCCCTGCCACGCCCATATTTGGGGGCCAATCAAAATTTCAGGAACAATTTTTTAAAAGGGTTACCCCAGGAACGTTTTGGTAAAGTTTGGTTGAAATTGGCCCAGTGGTTCAGGAGGAGATGTCATTCAAAGATTTCGGGCTCAAAATAAGCCCCACCCTGCCATGCCCATATTTGGGGGTCAATCAAAATTTCTTGAACAATTTAGGTAAAGAGTCACCCCAGGAACATTTTGGTAAAGTTTGGTTGAAATCGGCCCAGTGGTTCAGGAGGAGATGTCATTCAAAGATTTTGGGCTCAAAATAAGCCCCGCCCTGCCACGCCCATATTTAGGGGTCAATCAAAATTTCTTGAACAATTTAGGTAAAGGGTCACCCAAGGAACATTCATGCCAAGTTTCATTGAAATTGGCCCAACGGTTTGGGAGGAGAAGATTTTTAAAGATTTCAAAGTGAAAAAATGCCACACCCTGCCACGCCCATATTTGGGGGTCAATCAAAATTTCTTTAACAATTTTAGAAGAGGGTCATCCAAGGAATATTTCTACCAAGTTTCATCAAAATCCGCCCATAGGTTTTGGAGGAGAAGATGTTTAAAGAAAAAGTTTACGCACGGACGCACGGACGCACGGACGGACGGACGCACGCACGACGGACACACCGCCATGACAATAGCTCGCTGGCCTTCGGCCAGTGGAGCTAAAAAAGGTTGAATTGAAGTGGGAGAAAGACAAAATGGTAGCTTCACCCATCTACCAAATATTATTTCCAGTAATCTGTTGTTCATTTGTTCGTATGTTTGAATGGGGTTTTACATTGCTTTGAACAATTTTTCAGTCATATTGTGGCAGCTGATATTTCTCACAACACAATTACTATAACATCTTTTCCTCCAGCTGCTATTCCACATAGGTCTACAATTTGACCCATTGGTGGGAGGAAAAGTTTTCAGAGTTTTAGCAATTAGCCAATTACGATTCTAAAGGATCATCTGGACACTTTAATAGATTTAGTCATTACTTTATTCACTGAAACCAAGGATGCTGTAGGCATATTTACATGTATAATGGCATGCTTTAATAAGTTTTTTGATACATCTTGTCTCTTTTTATTTCAAGAAAAAACAAAAGCTAATATTTCACAAGTCACAGAGCAATGTTCAGTTGATCTCATAACGGATAACATTGCCTAAGAAAAGCATTCATTTCATTTCTGAATTCTGAAAATCAGTACAATTTCAAGGTATTTGTTAAAACTAAACTAGTAAAAATGTTTAAGATTTGACTGTTTGCTCATTGAATGATAATTGATTTTGATGAATTGATCTTACACTGAGACTAACATTAACTTGATTGTTACTTTGTTTGAATGGGGTTAATGGTGCTTTCAGTTATATCGCGTTGGCTGGAGCTGGTATTTCGCTCGGCAGTTCTACAATCACATCCTTTCCTAGCTTCCAGCTGCTATCTCACATAGGTCTACGATTATCAACCCATTGGTGAGAGACAAATAGTCGGAAAAGATGAATGCTGCTGTCCTGGATCGGACCCAGGACCTCTAGATGGACAGTCTGACCAACTGCCCTTTGATGGCAAACATTAAAGTTTGCATAAAAAATAGAGTAATAGTATAATGTTGCTAGTTATGAAAAACCTTTAATAGCAAGTTTTGTCAAAAAGCAAGTTTTGCTAGACAACAATTATCTTTATGTGCTACAATTTAATGAGATATCTTAAATTAAAAGAAGATATGTTTTCAACAGAAAATTCCCATTCTAAAATTACAACACACTTATTCACATTCACTTTCACACAATAGACAGCTTAAATTCCTTGTTATAAACCTTTGTTTTTAGCCTTAAACATTGTCAAACTATATCCTTTATCAATACAGCAATAGAAACGCACATGTAGTAAACTTTACTTTGGAAATATCCAAGCACAAAAAATATATCAAAGATTGCTAAACGATCTGTAGCATTCCATGTTGATAAGTTTTTGTTGTTTGATTTATCAAATACCCATTCACTCAGCTCAATGTCAATCAAACAAACATGCCTAAGTCTCAAACTGCTACCGTTTACCCTCTTAAGTATAGATAAAGAAAGTCATTAACCATTACCATTTTACCAATATCTTGTTCTTAAGAATATATCATTACAGTACTATGATATTTTGTAGTAAAATAATTTAGCATGAAATCTATATTCTTCTTAATAAAATACATATAGCCATGCATCAAGCAATGAGTATAGCCAAAGATCAGACTATTTTGGTCTATGTTACCTGACTGTGTTCAGGAAAATAAAATCAACAATAAATTTCAACAATTTTGCATGTAATTGATATTAAGATTCTGATCAGCCTGTGCAGCTGCATAGTCACAGGCCTATCAACTAATTGCACTCAATAGGTTCTCTTTTAAAATGCTTTCAAACTGTTCACAATAGGTGATTAATTGTAATATGCTGTACAACTGACTAGGCTGTTTAAAGTCTGTCAATCATAAACAGTTGATATTGTTGGAAATTTCACACACAGGCTCATAAATTATGATTCTTGAGGTAGTGGAACTGTAATAGTTCCGCAAACTTTCGGAACTCATGAACTTTCAAAATGTTGACCTGAGGTTTCATAATGAAAAACATTAGGAAACCTTGGTTAACACTGTTAAAGTTTATTACTTCCAAAACGTTGTGGAACTATTACTGGTCCACTACCTTAATAAAGTATTTAGGAAGACTGAACAGAGTAATAGACATCTTTATAAAAAAGACACTATTAGCCCCAATCAGATTTGGTAATCTTATAATTTTGTTACTACTCCTTAAATTTTGTGGTTAGATTCCAATCTTTGTGAAAAGGATTAACATAGTTTCACCTGTTATCAATTAATGAATTTTTACCCTTTTTGTTTAAATCAAATGGTTATAGAGCAACTCATAACACATGAATCCAGCAAACAAAGGTTCCATGAAGGAGGGGAGATTCCAGATCAAGTTCAGTTTCTAAAAGCAGTTCTAAGAATAATGTTTTGACCTCTTGATATGGCAGAATAAAAAGGGTACTATTGAATGATCTCATTTTAATAAAACCTCAGATAGTAAAATGCTGTTGTAATGAACAATTATGTCAAACTACATAAAACAATTGTGAACTGCCTAGGTACCATTTTTAAACTCTGTTAAAAAAAATCATGAAAAAGAGATTTGTTCCATAAGAGGTCAACCAATAGTTGCCATTCAACAATTCTTATACAGGATTTTAGAAGGATCATTCTAGAGAGAATTCAAACCTGTTCAGCCTGCACAATCTTCCCAGTCTGAATAGGGTTGACACTTGATGCACTGCCTGATGGTACATTTTTTGAGTGACAGGTCACAATCATTTACTTATGTTAATTATAAGAAAGAATATATTTATATATTTTCAATAAATGAAATTATTGATAAAATGTTTTGAAAAAATCAGCAAGAACTTTATACCATTTTGTTTAAAGTATTTCTCTATTGTCAGCTTTTATAATACAGTTCAAGTATTAGGTTTAAAAGTCTATAAAACCCACTGAACTATGATTTCAATAAATAGTTCAACAATAAACCCATCAATTTGATATTCCAAAGACACAATAACATTTTCAATAAATGATCTGTAATGACAGAATTTAATACACTGTAAGTCAGTATGAATCAAATCAAATTTTCGTACCAAGTAATTACTTGATTTTCCACTTTCATGACAAAGGTTTTAAAACATTATCATGCTGAACCCAGAATATTCCTGACTTGGCAGAAGGTATAGACAAAGATCAACCTTTGTTGTCTGATCTTGGTCTATAGTCTATACCACCTAAAAGTTTCATTTCAATTGTTTTGGGTTTTTTTATTTTGTTTGTTTTGTTTTGTTTTTTTTACTCTAGGAAAAGACAATAAAGGGTTAAAAGACTATTTTTATTTCTATTACAGTCCTAACTCATTCCAGACCTTATCATGCACTTTGAGCGAGAGGCAATGGGTTCTAACTACTTCTAACAACTTTTACAACTGTGTGGACTGGGACTCTGTCTGTACAGTGTCCTACCCAAATACATTACCTGCCTCTGATGGGACTCAAACCAACAACCACAAGATTACAAGTTAAGTATGTTAACCACTTTGCCAATGAGCCAGTTAATTTAAGCTATGCCTAGTTGCAGACTTAATGTTCATAAGACCTATAATGGGTAAATTAGATAATTCATTCAACAAGCCAAGAATTGACACTACCTGTATTAGGTATTAGGTGGCTGTATTGACACCTGATACATGAACTTACATGAACAAGAGTGGTGTCAATTTTCACATTGAATTTGATAGCTTTGTTCTTGTTTACAAGGCCATGAAAAATGGAAACTTTATCAATTATATCTTAAGGCCAAAGAAAGCATGACTTATAAAGTGAACTTCCAGCTGTACTTTTGAAAAGGGAAAATATCAAATGCACTCTTGAAAAAGAAAAAGGATAAAATGTAAGAAATGGTAATTAATCTTACAAATAAGAGTAAACAATTACTTGATTCTCTTTTTTAATATACAAGATATGGTTGTGAAAGAAGTAATTGCTTGTTCAGGAACTTCTTTTGGTTTTTCCTAGAGGATTCATAATTCCAAGGGATAAGGAATTAAAATTTTGACTTAACCTTTGTATCAAGACCTGGAACCAGTATCTTATATACCATTTATGACTTGCATCTTATTGCTGTGGTTAAATGTGTTCAGTATAAAGCAAAGGACCTCATTATGGCAGAAAAATTTAAATGCACTGTATCATCATCCGGGCTGGCTTGGTCTGCTAAAAATGGTCCATCCTATACACATGAAAATGTAGGAGACGTAATACATAGGCTTATAGATAATGAAGGCAAAACCTGCATATAATATTTGCCTTACCTTATTGTATGAATAACTTATCCAGTATTATTATCCAAAGTAACAATTTCTTGTAAAGATTAAAAACACAACATTTCATCGTCTTTTATATCATTATGCCAAAAAATAATATCAACTACTAAATCCAACAGAGCATCAGATAAAATTCAATTTTCATTCAAATATTATCAAAGACGATTGGTCACACCAATAAGTCAACATATGGGTCTTTATTGAGCAGAAAACAATTACCAATTATTGCAGGTGGATGGTTAATTAAAGATTCAGATAACCTATTCTCCAGTACCAATCTGTCCAAATATAGAAACAAATCATGTACCTGTACTATATATAGCAAATAGATGGTTGGCGTTAAAACATTGTCATGCTGAATCCAAAATTTTTCTGCTATTGGCAGGGATATAGAGAGATCAGTCTGCATATATGAATGGAGTTTAAAGCTTTAGGTAAATTAACAACAGAAATAAATGAAGATGAGAAACTCACAATAATTTGAATGATATAGCCCTGCTTTCATTTCACTGAACATCATGGAAGTGGGCTAGTTACACATCACCATGTTGCAAATAATTACAGAATGACAGGGCATTTTTCTTCCACATGAAAATCAAATGCTTGTTTTTCACAAAATGAAAGATTAATTATTCTTACAAAGAAATCAACATTTATTCTCTAATGTATATTTGTTGTTGTTGTTACTTTTACAAGGTGCTGTTTCTTTGCTCTGTTGTTATTTAACAAGTAATCATTTGTAAGGCAGATTACTGAATACATTTAACAGGGATCGACACTTACACCAGACCTGGTGCCCGAGACCTGTGGATTTTAGGAAGGACTGGTAGATGTTACTATGCTGCAGGCTCTTCAGTGATAAGTATTTCAAACCTGTCCAGTTTTGAAAAATAGCTGCCTTTCAAAAACTAAAATTTGCATTTCCAAATGGAAAACATTGAAGAAAAAGAAGAAATTGCTTGTCAAAAGCAATTTCTTCCTTTCCAACAATATTCTCCCTACAATTTATCCCTTAAATTGCTAAAAATCAAACATGGTTTTTATGTAGGACCAGTTGTTATCAGGGAGGACCTGTAATACTTAGGGCTAACAGGTCCTTCAGGCCAATGGCAAAAAAAGTTAGTGCCAAACCCTGCATTACATATCAACAGAAAGAAGAATTTTCTTGAAGAGACCTGAAGATGAAAACTGTAACATTAATGTATCAATTATTCACACATGAAGAACAATAAGGGAGTGAAGTCTGTCTTCTTGAATAATTAATAACTGACTCATGACTGTGATTTTAAAAGAGATCCATGTTTCAAGCACATTCCTTTCTAACAGTCAGGATTCATTATATCTGTCTAAAGATTCAAATTTAACAATATTATTATGTTTTTTTAAAATATTTTGTTTGGATAAATTTTACACATCTTCGAAGAATATTCTGTAATAACACAGCTTTGTTCACTTTAAGGGGTTATCTTTTGTAAGAGCCTGGTTATCCGAAACTTCTTACATATCAAAATCAATTTATTCAATGAGTTTAAGTTTCATTCCTTCTACGAACAAAAAGGTCATTTCACTAACGGTTTTCTGAATCATTGTAATAAAAGTTTGGGGGTAAGCTGTAGGACAATTAAAGTTCAACATGTTTTTAGTATTTTTAGACTTCAAGATTGTTTTTATCAACCAAATACATATATCTAAAACATTTAAATGTGATACATGTATTCTTTCTTCAATAATTAGTAAAAGGACCATTTGGGTAGTCCATTAAGTGCCAACCCTAGTCAGACTGCACAGACTCACTAAGGCCAAAACTTTTAGCATTTTACCAAATTTTCTGAATCTAGAATGATCAATCTACCTTGCTATGAAAAGAATTTTTGAAATGTTGCACCTGGTTGACCTGTACTTGAACCAACCTCTTTTTCAAACATTTATTATACAGACCAACCTCTTTTTCAAACATTTATTATACAGACAGAGTTCCCAGATGGTGATAGTCTTATGTGTGATAGATCACATTCTTGCTCTTATATAGACAACAAATCTGTATGGATATTCTACCCTTGTCATGCTTAACCAGGAATATTCCTGTTTTGGCAGGAGGTATAGACATAGATCTGTCTGCACATTATGTGCAGTTTGATCTTAGTGTTTTTCACCCGAGTTAATTTTGAAAATCAGAAACATTTAGAAAATTATATTTTTAAAACAAAAGCTGACTCTTAATACTGTGATCTGCCTAGGTTTAAAAAGGAAAGTGACAATGTCCCAATGGTAAAAAAAACTAGGGGACATTTTACAAAATCCAAGGGTCAAACTTATGATCTCAGGACCAGGGTCCCTTTAGACTTGAATAACTTGGCTATCTGTAAATATTTGGGGACCTGGGTGCAAAAACACAGCCTTGGCACATCACAGTAATAAGTGCAATGCATTCAGTTTTTTCAGCACTTTGATTTTGATGCAATTCTGCCAAGTTTTTATTCAGCATGACAAGGGCAAAGGTTATCATTTATAGATTGATTGATTGAATGGAGTGTTACGCCACTTTCAACAATTTTATAGTCTATTAACATAATATATTTGTACCAATGTCTTCCTACATGTACATAGTAAGACATCTATAGATTACACTCTATAATAATTATATATTTGTAACAGTGTCTTCCTACATGTGCATAGCACGACATCTATAGAATAAAGTCTATAATCATAATATATTTGTACCAATGTCTTCCTACATGTACATAGTAAGACGTCTATAGAATATCTATATATAGAATATACTCTATAATCATAATATTTTTGTAACAATGTCTTACAACACATACATAGTAAGACTAACCTGTCCTTTTTCCCACAGAAGGAGACATGATTGAAGCAAACCGATTTATGTCCAATAAAATCTTGACTTTGTTAATTAATAAGAGTTCAGTCTGCATTATTTATCAGGTTATCCTTATGAGATGAAGGACAGATGTAACATCAACCAATATAGGGCCAGATGATCAATAATCATAGTTTTGATTTGCCATTCTGAACCTAGAATTTTTCTACTGTGGCAGGAGGTATGGAAAAAGATCAGCCTGCACATAATGTGCAGGCTGATCTTAGTCCATACTACCTGTTTGTCCTCTTTTAAAACTTAAAATTACGTCTTCAAATCAAATACTGAACCAAAATTAGTGACTCCGGTGTTCTCAGCATTTTTTCATTCAAATGCAATTTTACCCAGATTTTTATTCAGCCTGATAAGGGTTGAGGACTAGTCGAATTTCCAACATTTTGGTCCCTCATCAACAATATTTAGAACCTTATAATTCTCAACAAGAGTGCCGTTGACACAAGATATGCTGCCTGAATGAATGCCCCCTTTATCATGATGGTGCATATCAACAAAATCAATCCTTAAATGTAAAGTTGTTTCCTTTCATCTCAAATATACAATTTGTGTTACTAGAAATTTTACAATATGGACACTTCTTCCATGATATAGAATAGTTCACTAAATCAGGACAACATGCACATGGCTATATGAAAGCAATATACACATGGCCATATGATAATGAACTGTATGTGAGTTTCATGGAAGTCCACGATCCTGTTAAAAGAGGAATTGCTTTTATAAGAAAATGTTATATATAAGCCTTTTTCTTTGACACAAGAGAATATCAACAAATCCTGACTATATGTGCACTGTCAGTTGACTAGGAACACTCTGAAGATATGGGCCTACAGACATATGAAAAATTTGACATGAAGACTTCCATTTTTCTCTGACAGGGCAGAATTTCACAAAACCCTGACAACGTGTGCAAGGTCAGATGACTAGGAACTTTATGTGAGATCTCATAAATACCATGTCATAATTGAAGGAGGAGCTGCGGTCACAATGAATTAGACTAAGGGGCTCCTTTTTCTATTATGCAGCTGAAATTCACCAAACCGTGACAATATGTACAAGGTCAGGTGAATAGGAACATTTTGTGAAAGTTTCTTCAAAATCAGTACATAAATGGAGGAGGAGCTGCGTTCACAAGATTTTTTATATGAAAGCTCCTTTTTCCATGATGCAGCTGAAATTCACCAAAATGTTACATTATGCCCAAGGCCAGGTGACTAGGAACGCTTTTAGAAAGTTTCATCTAAATCAGTCCATAAATGGGGGAGGAGTTGTGTTCACAATATTTTTACATGATGGCCGCTTTTTTCCATGACCCTGCTGAAATTCACCAAACCGTGAGAATGCCCTCAAGGCCAGAAACATTGTGTGAAAGTTTCATCCAAATCGGTCCATAAATGAAGATAAATGTGTTCACACGATTGTAACATATGTACCGACAAATGTGCATTCTGACATCGGGACAGACGGACAGACAGATGGAGAAGATGATACCAATATACATACTCCTTCAGTAGTATATAAAAATATTGTCATTAAGGATACCATGTGATATATTTTTACAGATATAACAGTACATAAAGTACTTGGTAACATACTAAACATTTTATGTATTTCCATGGATGGCACTGTCAGTGAGTTTTCTCAGTTGATTATAATATAATTATTTCACTGTCAAATCATTGAAATATTATATTATAAAAGTCGTTGATTGCCGATTATTTCATTTCTATTCAGAAATTCAATTAAAGATATGTAATATTTGGATAACTTACCCCTATTGTTACGTGCCAATGTAACACGAACAAAGAAGCCAGCAACAAACTTTACAATTAACAATATTTATTGACAATAATACCAGAATTATTGACAATATGAAATTAATACAAAAACAATTTACAATACCTTGAATGTTTAATCCTAAAGTTTTAATTTTAGATCCAATTTATTTAAGTTCCTGGTCCTCAAATAATAAGTCCAATAATATCTGAATTTAAAATTAAACACGCTTTCAAACACACTTTTAAGATAACAAGAAATCCCCTTTTAGTTTAACACAGTACTACTAAATGAAACCATAAGTCTAAATCAAGTGAACCAAGAATGCTGTAGGAACCCCTTTATATAATACTATAGAACAATCTGGAATAGTATAGAACATAAGAATACTCTAGAGTCTGAATCACCTTCCAAAAGGCCTTTCTAGAAAGATCTACAATATTCTACATATCTATTACCTTAAAGTGTCAAGAGATATTGGAAAATCCCCAGACTAATTCTAAAAATAGACATGGTAAATACCATTAGGTTTATTTATAGCTTATACATAACACTTTCCCCCTTGAAAGAAAAAAGAAAGGTTTATGAAATAAATCTTTCTTTTTGTATTATCTTTAGCAATACAATGATAATATACTTTACATTATTGATAATATCATGATTTGTTGAAACATTTCAGCACATCTAGCATGAAAATACAAACAATTTTCATCAAAAGAATTGAAAAAGATATATATATACAAACATATATACATATAAACAAAAAATATAGTGAAATGGTACTGTTAAATTCAATTTTATATTAAAGATAAGACAATTCAAAATTCTAGACTCTTGACAGAGCATCTGGTATAATATTGTCTTTTCCTTTAATGTGTCTTACATCAAGATCAAATTCTTGAAGTGACAAACTCCACCTCAATAATCTTTGGTTCTTACTCTTAAGTTTGTGAAGAAAACTTAAGGGATTGTGGTCACTGAAAACAACTATAGGAGAAGTTGCAGATGTTAAATAAACTTCAAAATGTTGGATTGCCAAAATCAGAGCAAGACATTCCTTTTCAATGGTGGAGTAGTTTTTCTGATGTTTGTTTAATTTTTTAGAATAATAACAAACTGGATGATCTATACCATCATCGTCTTCTTGCAAAAGAACAGCACCAATACCAACATCACTTGCATCAACAGCTAATTTGAAACATTTATAAAAATCAGGTGCTAAAAGAACTGGTGTGCTCTTAAGTATGGCTTTTAAGCGATCAAAGGCAACTTGACAGTTATCATTCCATTTGAACTTAACATTTTTCTTTAATAAATTTGTTAAAGGTTCAGCTATTATAGAAAAATTCTTACAAAACTTTCTATAGTAGCCAGCCATACCAAGAAATCGCATCAGTTGCTTTTTAGTAGCAGGCACAGGAAACTCAGAGATAGCATTGACCTTAGATTCTAAAGGTTTAACTTGACCCTGTCCCACAAGATGTCCTAAGAAAGTAACAGTAGCATGACAAAATTCTGTTTTTCCAAGATTAATAGTCAATTTTGCATCACTGAGACGGTCGAAGAATTGTTTGATTCTTTGAAGGTGGTCACTCCATGTATCTGTATAGATGATGACATCATCGATGTATGCGTCACAGCCATCTAAGCCAGCTATAACCATATTTACAAGCCGCTGAAACGTCGCAGGAGAATTTTTCATCCCAAACGGCATAACTTTGTACTGGTACAGACCAGTTGGAGTAGCAAATGCTGATACTTCTTTAGCCCTATCAGTGAGCGGAACTTGCCAGAATCCTTTCAGAAGGTCAAATTTGGTGACATATTTAGAATTACCGACTTTGTCAATACAGTCATCAATTCTTGGTATTGGAAAAGAGTCAGTTTTTGTCACAGAGTTCACTTTTCGATAATCAGTACACATTCTGTATGTTCCATTTGGCTTTGGAACTAATATACATGGTGAACTGGAATTACTTTGGCTGGGTTCAATAAAATCATTCTCCAATAAGTAATTCACTTCATCTTGAAGGGCTTTTTGTTTCACTGGATTCATTCTATAAGGATGTTGTTTTATTGGTTGAGAACCTTCCACAATGACATCATGATATATTTTATCAGTTCTTGTGGGGATGTCAGGAAACAAATGTTTATATTCATTAATCAACTGTTTCAGCTCTTCTCGTTGAGATGGCTCCAAATGTGAAAGTTTGTCGTCAAGATTCTTTAGTATTTCAGAGTTCTCAAGTTTAGGTGGACCAGGAACGGATTTTTCACTAAAGTCTGAATTAACTTCTGATTCAATCACATTTGATTCTTGTGGGACAGTGTTTACAACTGTAACCGGTTTTGAAATAGAGCTATCTCTGTTAAAATACTTTTTTAACATATTCACATGACACATTTGTTTATTTTTACGCCTTCCAGGAGTATTGATAATATAATTCAAATCACTTGTTTTCTTATCAATAGTATACGGGCCATAATATCTTGCCTGTAAGGGTCGGCCAGGTATTGGCAAAAGAGCAAGGACTTTATCACCTGGTTCGAATTTCCTATCAACACTATGCTTGTCATATCTTGCCTTCATTTTGCTCTGAGATGATTTAAGATTTGACCTAGCAACCTCACATGCCCTAGACAGTTTATTTCTGAAGTCAGAAACATACTGTAATAAGTTCAAGGGTGTTTCATCATCAGCAAGAAATTTCTCTTTTAAGAGTGTTAAAGGCCCACGAACAGAATGACCAAAAACTAACTTAAAGGGGCTAAAGCCAAGAGATTCTTGAACAGATTCTCTGACTGCAAATAATAGCAAATGAATACCTTCATCCCAATTTTTCTCAGTATCGAAACAATATGACCTTATCATATTCTTTAGGGTCTGATGAAATCTTTCTAAATCACCTTGACTTTCAGGGTGATAAGCAGATGACCGATATTGCTTGATACCTAATTCATGCATAACCTGTTGGAATATGCCTGACATGAAGTTTGATCCTTGATCAGACTGAACTGATTTTGGAAGGCCAACAAAAGTAAAGAACTTGACAAGAGCCTTAATAATTGACTTTGCCTTAATGTTTCTTAAAGGAATTGCTTCTGGGAAGCGGGTAGAAGCACACATAATTGTCAACAAATATTCAGAACCTGACTTGGTTTTTGGTAAAGGACCAACGCAGTCTATTATTATTCGACTGAAAGGTTCATCAAAAGCTGGAATGGGTTGTAACCTTGCTTTTGGAATAACTTGGTTAGGTTTCCCTACCATTTGACAAGTGTGGCAACTTTTACAATATTCGGAAACGTCCAATTTAAGTCCAGGCCAAAAGAAGTGAGTCATAATCTTGTGATAAGTCTTGTTTACACCTAAATGACCAGACATTGGACTTTCATGGGCTATACTAAGTATTTCATGGCGATATGACTTTGGAACAACAATTTGGTGATGAACAGCCCAATCATCATCAGCTGGGACATCAAATGGTCGCCATTTTCTCATCAGAATACCATTCTTTTTATAGTAACAAACAGGATTCTGAGACATTTCCTTTTCGGGTAATGCCCTATCAATTAACTTTGAAACCTCAGGATCATTTTGCTGTTCCTGGATTAACTGTGACTTTGAATGCATTTCATGACCTTGGTCATTTGACCTTGGAGATGACTGACAAAATTTTGACGAGTCTGTCTGAGTATCAGGCAGACTAAGATTAAAAGACTTTTTAATCTCGTCATTGAAATATTGACCAACAAAAGTATCAGTTAAGTCAATATCATTTGATTTTTTCAAGGAAGCTTTTTTAGCCATACCCCGAGTTACTGCACATGATGGGTACAAATCAGGTATTTCCTGCAAAATAGGATCATCTGTTTGACCTACATTAGGTGTGTCAGTTACAAGAGGATTAACAACAACCTTATCTCCAGCTAAGTCATTGCCTAGCAATAAATGTACACCTTTAAATGGTAAAGAATGTTTAACACCAACAACCACAGAACCAGTAACCAAATCTGAGGACAAATTAACCTTATGAAGAGGAACATTAATAACACCACACTCTACACCCTGAATAAGGACACTAGTACCAGACGAAGTCTTCTCAGAAAAAGGCAGAACATCTGCTAAAATAAGAGATTGAGAAGCTCCTGTGTCTCTTAAAATTTTAATAGGGGCAGGTGGGCACATATCACCTGAAAGTGATACAAAACCATCCAACATGAACGGTTCAAAAATCTCCATACAGGAATCAGAATTTGGTTCTGCCTTAACAATTGAATTTAACTCAAAAAAAAGGCTGTGATTTAGGCTGAAGGCTGGTGAGCCCTGTAGGTTTGGCTGCACTCAGTTCCTTCTTCCTTTTTAATCTAAAACATTCTGAAATAAGGTGACCTGGTTTTTTACAAAAAGTACAATGTACTCGAGATAAGGGATTTTGAACATTGGTTTCACCAGTAGACTTTGGTTTAGGTGAATTCGATTGACTAGACATGCTAGATGAATCACCAGACATAGTTTTATTTTGGGGATGTGAGGACGCAGGTTTTGCTTTATTAAAGAAAGAATTTTTGTGTGTAAGGTAGTAATCATCAGCTAAACGAGCTGCTTCATGTATAGTTTCAACATTTTTTTCATCTAAATGTGACTTAATGTCAGATTGAATGCAATTTTTGAATTGTTCAATTAATATAATTTGTCTAAGATTATCATAATTTTGGTCTATTTTCTTAGAATAGCACCACCTGTCAAATAATTTTTCTTCGTTTCTTGCAAATTCAACGTGAGTCTGGCCAGATTCTTTTCTACAACTTCTAAATTGTTGTCTGTATGCTTCTGGAACAAGCTCATAACCTTTGAGAATGAGTTCTTTTACAGTATCATAATCATTACTTTGTTCTGTTCTAAGTTGCGAATAAATATTGCGAGCTTTTCCTACTAAGACACTTTGGAGAAGTAAGGTCCATTGCTCCTTTGGCCATTTCAAGTTATTTGCAACTTTTTCAAAATGTTCGAAATATGTATCAACTTCATTTTCTTGAAATTGAGGGACAAGCCTAAAATGTTTTGTTACATCAAAGTGGTCATTATACATATATCTGGGCTGATTTGCTCTATCTTGAATTTCTAATTCTTTTAATCGTAATTGAAATTCTCGTTCTTTTTCTCGTTCTCTCTCTGCTCTTTCTTGTTCTCTTTCCCTCTCTCTTTCTTGTTCTCTTTCTTCTCTTTCCCTTTCTTCCTTTTCCCTTTGAAATTGCCTTTCTCTTTCTTTTTCTTCAATTTCTCTCTGTGCTCTTTCTCTTTCAATTTCAATTTCTAATTGCTTTTCTTGAAATTTTCTCTCTTCTCTCTCTCTTTCTATTTCCGATTCCTTCTCTCTTTGTTGGAGTTTTAACAGTTCAAGATCTTTTGAGCTTGAAACTGATGGAACATCAACAATGAGAGACAGAGCCCTTTCATCAAAGATGTCCTCATCAACAAAATATTGAACCAAAATATTCTTAATTTCATGCTTTCGCAATGAGGACTTGACTTCTTTTAATTCATAATGCTTGGCAAGATTGAGCAAATCAGGCTTTTTACCCAAATTCAATAGCTCCACGGAAGGTTCGTGCGTAAATTTTTCTAAGTCAAAAGACATGGTAGCCTGTTGCTGTATTCAAACAAGAATGTAAGATTTCGATAAATAATAGTGAAAGTACACTCTAGATTTATCAAAATTGAAATATGAAATTAATTTCTTAAATAATTTTGAACAGCAGATTTAAATAAAGAATTTGTTTGATTTGTTTTGTTTTGTTTGTTTGTCTGATATTCGTATCTCGAAACGAGCCCCCAATTTGTTACGTGCCAATGTAACACGAACAAAGAAGCCAGCAACAAACTTTACAATTAACAATATTTATTGACAATAATACCAGAATTATTGACAATATGAAATTAATACAAAAACAATTTACAATACCTTGAATGTTTAATCCTAAAGTTTTAATTTTAGATCCAATTTATTTAAGTTCCTGGTCCTCAAATAATAAGTCCAATAATATCTGAATTTAAAATTAAACACGCTTTCAAACACACTTTTAAGATAACAAGAAATCCCCTTTTAGTTTAACACAGTACTACTAAATGAAACCATAAGTCTAAATCAAGTGAACCAAGAATGCTGTAGGAACCCCTTTATATAATACTATAGAACAATCTGGAATAGTATAGAACATAAGAATACTCTAGAGTCTGAATCACCTTCCAAAAGGCCTTTCTAGAAAGATCTACAATATTCTACATATCTATTACCTTAAAGTGTCAAGAGATATTGGAAAATCCCCAGACTAATTCTAAAAATAGACATGGTAAATACCATTAGGTTTATTTATAGCTTATACATAACACTATATTGAACACCTTTAACAGAAATCCTGTTTTCATCCAATGTATGTCATTGAAGTGAAACCAAAGATACTCAAATGACATTATTATGTTCCCTTGTAATCCATTTATGAAATAATTCTATGGCCTCTTCATTGCATAAAGGAACAATTTTGTTAATGATTGATAAATATTTCAAGGTGAGAGCAGCAAGGATATATTTTCAATTATGAACATAAGCTTCACTCAATGAAAAACAAATCAATTCTACATTGAAATAAATAAATATAAAATAATGTCTTGTGGGTCCAAAAGGTGACAAATTAAAAAGATCCATTTTAATAACACCAAATAATAGCAATAAACAGCCCCAATCAGCATGGTCATAAAAGATGTCAAATTACGATATCTCGATGATGCACCGGAGTTGATTTTCTTTTTGATGCATCGCAATATCCTGATTAAAAATATTCTTTTAAATCTTAAACCCAACAATCACAATCACGAGTAACCATTCAGTTTTGTGCGTAAAAGTGTCCTTTTGACACTGATAATCAAACTAATACCAGGTTAAGGTTTGTTTACATATCAATTAAAGAGTACCTACACAGTGTGGATGGGCAACCAAAACATACAAGTCAAGATTATTCATAGTGGATTTGAGCCTGTGCGTTTCAATTTCAGAATCTTTGCTATGTACATATATGAAATTGTTGGAAATATCACACACAGGCTCATTTATTATAAGGATGAATGTGTTTTATATTGCATTTGCTGAAAGACCTTTTCGCATTTTACACAGAAATAGATCTAAAATACAATGGATCCTCCTGATTCAAATTCTCTATTTTACTGGATTGAAATTATAATGTTTTGTATGCCCAGCCATGATATGATTAAGACAACAGTACTTTAAAGGGTCAGAGCAAAACTTTTGTAAGTGAACATAAATACTTAGGCACTTACAATAACTTTGCACTTACCCCTCAATTTTTGAGGTTAGGTAAAACACTCACTGTGTCAGGAAGATTGTACTTTGTTCTACAGGTTTCTCTACTGCCTGGATAACTTCTTCCTTCACAGAATCTTCATCTTCATCATCAAAATCTTCAACATCTTGATCAGAATTGTCATTGTCATGGTGACCTGTTGTACAAAAGTAAAATAAACATATTGATTTCTGTAAGTTTCAATCATAACACTATTAAACAACGAATAAAAACAAGAGGACCATGATGGTCCTATATCGCTCACCTGAGTAAGTCAACTCATAACTTGTCAACAATGTTATAAATACCAGAAATTGTCTGATGTACATTTAGGGTGGATTTAAAAGAAACAGACTTTAATTTCCTCCTACTGCAATTTGATTTTCTTTTTAATTGCAAACAAAGTTATTGATGGAATTGAATTCAAGTTTAGTAGACCTAAACCTTAAGAATATCCCTGCCATGTTTAAGATATGCCAAAAAGTTAATGCAAAGATTAACCTTCTCTGATATTTTTGGCAATATTTTGACATTTACAATACCATGTAAACCAGATTTGATTGAATAAAATTATTTTTACAATTTTGGTAGAGCTTTACCTAAAGAACATCCCTACCATGTTTCAGCTTAATTAGCCCAGTGGTTTAGGAAGAGAAAAAGTTTTTCTAAGATTTTCAGCAATTTTCGTCCATTTTTCAGCCTTTCTGTTATCATGCAAACCAGAGTTTTTTGTGTAATTAAATTCTTTCAACAATTATTGAAGAACTTCACGGAAGAAAGATCCATGTCAAGTTTCAGCTTGATTGGCCTAGTGGTTTAGGAGGCGAAGAATTTTTTCTAAGATTAACAGCCATTTTCGGCCATTTTTCAACCTTTCCGTTACCATGGAAACCAGAGTTTTTGATGAAATTAAATTCTTTTAACAACTTTTGAAGAGCTTCACCCAAGAAAAATATCAGCCAAGTTTCAGCTTAATTGGAATAGTGGTTTAGGAGGAAAAGATTTTTTCTAAGATTTTCAGCAATTTTTGGCCATTTTTCAACATTTCTGTTACCATGGAAACAAGAGTTTTTGATGAAATTAAATGCTTATAACAATTTTTGAAGAGCTTCACCCAAGGAATATCTTTGCAAAGTTTCAGCTTGATTGGCCTTGTTGTTTAGGAGGAGAAGAATTTTTTCTACCATTTTTTGGCCATTTTTCAACCTTTCTGTTACCATTGAAACCAGAGTTTCTGATGAAATTAGATTCTTTTAACAATTTTTGAAGAGCCACATCCAAGGAACATCTCTACCAAGTTTCAGCTTAATTGGCATAGTGGTTTAGGAGGAAAAGATTTTTTTCTAAGATTTTCAGCAATTTTTGGCCATTTTTCAACATTTCTGTTACCATGGAAACAAGAGTTTTTGATGAAATTAAATGCTTATAACACCTTTTGAAGAGCTTCACCCAAGGAACATCCCTGCCAAGTTTCAGCTTGATTGGCGCAATGGTTTAGGAGGAGAAGATGTTTAAAGAAATTGTTGATGGACGGACGGGTGGATGGACGGACGATAAACGGACAACGGACGGTGAGTGATCACAATAGCTCACCTTGAGCACTTTGTGCTCAGGTGAGCTAAAAACCCCCTCTTGGTTCTAAATGAAATACATAAATCCAGTGTACATGATAATATAATTTTCTGAATGATAAATTATGTAATTTGCTTTTTTTTGGAAATTTCAGGAATGTCATTAATCTATTACAAAAGGGAACTATGTCATAAATCATTTTGAATTTGTATTCGTGAAATTCAAAAAACAAGTAATGTATAAACAGATAGTTAGCAAGTGACGTCTAAGTTGTACCTATTTATAGATTCATACTCTCAACTTAAGCCTTAAGAAACAAGAGGACCATGATGGTCCTAGATCGCTCACCTGACTCTCTTTGATCACTTTGACATCACATCAAGTAAAAAGGCAGATGTCATAAAGAAGATAATTTCTACATAAAACCAAGTTTCACTAAGTTTGGGCCATATTGGTGGTCATTAGAGTTATTTCAGGTAAATTATCATAAAGACTCCTTTTCCTGTGATATGGCATGAATCCTTCCCGTTTTTGACAAAGTTCATTCTTGTGACCTGGCAAACATTTTGACCAACTTTCATGAAGATTGGACCATATTTGTGGCTTCTGGAGCTCTTAAAAGAAAATTGTCATTAAGGCCCCTTTTCCCGTGATATGGCACGGATCCTTCCGAATTTCAAAAGAGTTCATCCTCATGACCAAACAAACTTTCTGACTAAGTTTCGTGATGATTGGACCATATTTGTGGCTACTGGAGTGTAGACAAAAAAATTGTCATTAAGGCCCCTTTTCCCGTGATATGGCACGGATCCTTTCCATTTACAAAAGAGTTCATCCTCATGATCTAACAAACATTCTGACCAAGTTTCATGATAATTGGACCATATTTGTGGCTTCTAGAGAGTAAACAAAAAAATTGTCATTCAGGCCCCTTTTCCCTTGATATGGCATGGATCCTTCCAATTTTCAATAGGGTTCATCTTTGTGACCTGGCCAACAATCTGACCAAGTTTCATAAAGATTGGGCCATATTTGTGGCCACTAGAGTGTAAACAAGAAAATTGTCATTATGGCTCCTTTTCCCTTGATATGGCATGGATCCTTCCAATTTCAATAGGGTTCATCTTTGTGACCTGGCCAACAATCTGACCAAGTTTCATGAAGATTGGGCCATATTTGTGGCCTCTAGAGTGTAAACAAGAAAATTGTCTTTAAGGCCCCTTTTCCCGTGATATGGCATGGATCCTTTCCATTTTCAATAGGGTTCATCCTTGTGACCTGACCAACATTCTGACCAAGTTTCATGAAAGATTGGATCATATTTGTGGCCTCTAGAGTGTAAACACTTAAATTGTTGACGACGGACGACGGACGACGCACGACGGACATTCAATGATCACAAAAGCTCACCTTGAGCACGATGTGCTCAGGTGAGCTAAAAAGCCATTTTTTTTATCAATCTACAGATAATATATTTGATAATTAAGATATTTCGTGAACACACATTAATTTTCCTCCATCATTTAATCATGTTTACCTTGATTTAAATCCTCTATTAGTTCTTCATCTTTATCTCCATCAAAATCTACTGGAGGGGGCACAGTTTGATTCTGGAACTGCTGAACCGGTTCCATAAAATCATGGAAACCAGCTGGTGTAGACTGGTTAGAGAACTTCATGACTGGTTTAATGACTTCTTCTTCAGCAGGACCTGGGGATACCACATCAAAATATGCAGGACTCTCATTCTCTATTTCACCCATCTGAAATTGAGACAAGGAAATATTAAGACACACATACGATAAGAAACTATTGTAAATGGTTACATTTACTTTAAGGGATCAGCAAAAGACAACAAGAGCTTCGCAGAGCGGCGCATATATGCCCGAAGGGGCTTGTCAGTAACCTTGGCTTGTCAGTAACGTGAGCTTGAATGATAGCTAAGAATATTGCAAACAGACAGACAGGCAACTGGTGCCAAAACATTTAAATATGAAAATATATTTAGTCCTAAGCACAAAAAGACAACCTACATAGTCATTATGGCAAGTTTCCTTTCATTCCCATCCATAATGTAGGAGAAAATGAGCCGACAAGAAATTTTGTTTTTCATCAACTCAAGGGCAGATAATCCAAGATAACTTTAGAATACACGGAGCATTTTGAATTGAAAAGTCTTATGCAAAACTAGACATCAAAGAGAGTAATTGTGTCTAGTTTCAGCTCATTTCAATTGATAGTTAAGAAGGAGTTGCACACAAAATACAGTGATTTCCTTTAATTCAAGGGCAGATAATTCAAGATTTCTCAGGAATGACTGGAGCAATTTGAATTTCAAAGGTCCTATGCACAACTAGACATCAAAGGGAGTAAATGTGTCTAGTTTCAGCTCATTCCCATTGATAGTTTAGGAGCAGTTGCGCACACAAAAAATAGTGATTTTCATTCAATTCAAGGGCAGATAATTCAAGATTTCTTAGGAATGACGGGAGCAATTTAAATTTCAAAGGTCTTATGCACAACTAGACATTATAGAGAGTAATTGTGTGTAGTTTCAGCTTATTCCCATTGATAGTTTAGGAGGAGTAGCGCACACTAAAAACAGTGATTTTTGTTATATTCAAGGGCAGATAATTCAAGATTTCCTCAGGAATGACTGGAGCGATTTGAATTTCAAAGGTCTTATGCACAACTAGACAGCATAGGGAGTTATTGTTTGTCTTTTAAGCTTATTCCCATTTATTGATAGTTTAGGAGGAGTTGTGCACACAAAAACAGTGATATTTGTTATATTCAAGGGCAGATAATTCAAGATTTCTCAGGAATGACTGGAGCGATTTGAATTTCAAAGGTCTTATGCAAAACTAGACATCAAAGGGAGTAATTGTGTGTAGTTTCAGCTTATTTCCATTGATAGTTTAGGAGGAGTCGCGCACACAAAAAAACTGCTAATGGAAGGACAGATGGACAGATGGACAGACAGACGGATGGACAGACAGACAGACGAACGTCCGAGGCCATAACATGATACGACCCTTCGGGCTTATAATAATAAGTATCTATACAATATGCAGACAATTCGATTAATTCTAGACCTATATTGATAGTTAGCATTTCAAATTTGTGAAAATCTAAGAAGGATAATGCAAAGCAAAATCATTCAAAATAATAATTAAAATTCTATGAAATAAAAGAATACATATTTTCCCCCTTTTCTGGGTGTATTATACAAACTCAAAATATTGCAGTTCATCTACCAATACATGCAAAGTGAAATTCAAATCTGCCCAAAAGCTTCAAGTGGTATGAATCTTAAGATATGTTCAAATGTCTCTATAGAATACACAAATTTTTAGTTTCTTCATATCATAGCAGTCGCAGATTCAAAGGAGGTTCAGGGGGCTCAAACAAATACCCCTCTGAAGCCCAATTATTTCAAAATTGTTCTAAACTCTTGTGCTGTTCATGACATATTTTGTTGTGAACAAAGTTTTGGCAGACAATCAAGACTTGGATCAGCCTGCACAGTTGTGTAGATTCATCTTAGCACATACTGCCTGCAGTCTTCTTGATTTTTGTGGAAAAAATATTAAGGCAGACTTTTTAATATGTCAAAAAAAAAAAAAAAAAAAAAAAAAAGAAAATTTATTTAAACAAATAAATTCAGCAGGATAAGGGATAAAATGAGTAACTCTAGGAAAACAAATCCCTTTTTGTATGTTGGAAACCCCTTTACAGAAATTCTTTCTTTTTTTTTTTACAGAAAGAATAGACTGATAGACTGATCATAGTTTTCTCAACCTGATCATCCTTTAAAAAGAATGGTTTATCAATATAATATGAAACGAAATATTGATCAACAATAAAAGTTTCTGGTGACATCAGCCCTATGCTTTTGAAATCAACCAACGGCTTTGGGGGCTGTTACTTAAATTTACAGCTGTACCAGTCTACTGTTGACCTACCTGTACAGGGTTTCTAGTCTCCCTTGGAGGTTGTATAAACTTGGAAACCACTAGCTTTGGAGGAGGTTTCTTAAGTTCTCTCTACAAAGAGGAGTTAGGAGACAGTTCTAACTAAAGTTAGGACATGTTAGACACAACAGTGGAAGAAAACAAAAACAAATTTAAGAATGAAATAAGCAAAACTTTAATAGCCTTTTTCTGTTTTTTTTTCTCAAAAATTTAGACTGGTCTAGATTGAAAGAGGTTGCAGATAATGAAACATTAAGTGCAAACTGAAAAGAAACAAGAGCCATGTTGGACATGGGCATAAGTCCCCTACCGGCTTTGTTTGTCTCAATGTTTTCCCACGCCAATTCTATCAGGGACGTCAAAACCAGGTCTTGTTAAAGGGTTAAACAAGACTTACATGAGTTGTAGTCTCTGCTGTGCCCACTATACAATTCATGGAAGCAATAGACAGATGCAAGAAATAGTATCAATAACAGTTACCTTGTCTGATCCAAGATGTTTTTCTTCAGTCTTGTTGGTAAGAAATGAGAACTTTCACTGGAGGTGATTAATACTGCTGCATCACCACCCTGACTAACATGGCTTATAATTTTTTTTACATTTTAAAACAGGTTTCATCAAGTTAGCTTGCTTAGTTATTAAGCTATTGCAGGATCCATTTTTTGCCATATTTTCACTATTTCCGTTACCATAGCAACCACACTTTTTGTCAAAGAACAAAGATAAAATGATGTGCATAATCTACACATTGCCATCTAGTCATATACCAAGTCTCATCAAATTAGCTTGCTTACTTATCAACTTATCGCAGGATCCAATATTTTTTGCCATATTTTCACTATTTCCGTAACCATAGCAACAACAATTTTAGTCTAAAAACAAAAATAAAATGATGTGCATAATCTACACATTGCCATATAGTCATATACCAAGTCTCATCAAACTAGCTTGCTTAGTTATTATCTTATCGCAGGATCCCATTTTTGGCCATATTTTCACTATTTCTGTAACCATAGCAACCTCAATTTAAGTCGAAAAACAAAAATAAAATGATGTGCATAATCTACACATTGCCATCTAGTCATATACCAACTTTCATCAAAAACGCTTGCTTAGTTATTAAGTTATCGCGGGATCCAGATTTGAGCGGACAGACGAACAGACTGACGGACAGACGGACAGACAGACGGACGGACAGACGGAGGGCAAACCTATAGTCCCCTCCGGTGTGAACACCGGTAGGGGACTAACAATTCCAAGTGGTAGTGAATATATAAATGGGGAAGGCTGAGACAGCGTTTGTTTACAGTACTTTTCCACAATATCTTTGCAAGTTTTAAAATGATAGGGACCTTAAATTTAGAGACTGAACAGAAAAAGGTTTATTGTGTTTTTAAGCCTTTAAGGTAATAGACCTGTAATAGTTACGTAATGTTTTGGTAGTCAAAAAGTTTAATAGTGTTAACTGAGTTTACCTTATGATTCCAGTAGGAAACCTTGGTCAACATTGTGAATGATCATAAGTTCTGAAATGTTGCGGATATATTACAGGTCCACTACCTTAAATGTAATTTCTTTAAAATGTCAATGTATCAATTAATCTACATATCTAAAACAACACTTAATCAGTGATTAGATTTATTGTTGGTTTGAATGTACAGATTAAGTGGTACAGGCAATGCTATGTAAGTACATATCGAGGGGATAGCATAATTGGCATTTACAATAGGGTTGCACTGATCCATTGATATTGGCATTTGTAATAGTTTTGTGTTGACCAATCAAGATATGATTATACCATTATACCACCTGATAAACACATGCTAAGGCAAAACAAAACAGATGGGGAGCTATAATTTTAAGCTTTATTTTCTTATATTACACATTTTGTCAAAAGAGTAATTCTGTATTTATTTCCTCTAAAAATAGTATTTGGGAAAAACTAGATAAATATCATGCAAAATGCTACTATTTTTAAGTAGTAAATTTGTTGACTTTTTTTCAGAGAAAAATCTAGAAATAGAGATGAATTTTAAAGTATTATAGGTTCAAATTAATTTCAGAAACTAAAGGTTTAAACTTTCATGTTGTACTGAATAATTCAATGTTTCCATGTAGCCATGAGTTTTCATAAAGTTCAAATTTGAGTCAAAGGAAAAAACAATTTGTGCATTAATCCATTCAACATATTATGCATGCAATGGGTAAATAAAAACAGTAATAAATCTCAAAGCTCTACAGCTACCAGAAATTCAATAAATTAAACAAAACCAATGCTTAGTGTATAGACTTACAGGAATATATAGCGAAGACACAAAAAAAATGTATTCATAAAACACAAATGCTCCCAAAATGGTATTTTATCAAGAAGTTTGACCTTGATAAATGATCTCCTCCTTGTCAGATGACCTTGACATCTGAAGATGCAAATTGATTATAGGAACCTTTGTGCCAAAAAGAGGATTGTAACTTTTAACAAGAGCTGTCACTGTAAGATGACAATGCCCCCGACACCGCTTTGATTTAGAAGTTATGGCCAATGTTAAAGTTTTTGGACGGAATGACGGACGGACGGACGGACGGACAGACGGACAGACGGACGGACGGACAAGTCAAATTTATTATGCCTCCCTATCGGGGGCATAAAAATAGTAGGGCAGACAGATGGATGGAAAACAGTATAGTCCCTTTGACTTCTGTATGGACCAACCTTTTCATCAATTACATAAAATTGCGTTTGAATTAAGGATTTGTATGTAGTAAAATCTTAATTTCAGCTTAATACCATTCCAAAAAATATTTTTTGAAAATAAAATGATTTCAAAATAATGATTTTGTCTATCTAGTTAATGTTAATATTTTCGCATTATCCGTTCTTAAACACGAGGGGTGATAGAGGCTGTTCAATAGTAGGAAAGTGTCAACATATATAGTAAAAACACGTGGTTTTATACTAAACTTTTGACAGATGAAATGTCCATTATTCCTTATTTGGACATGCTAATTAGCATATCGACGGTCATGTCATCTTAAACTTAAATAGCACGTGATTTTTACCGTTAGTACTCGCCTTTTCATCAAGTTTTCCTCGTGAAATTCCCAACTACTTCGTTTAATAATGCTTTTTGATTGGTCTTAACATGTAAATATAGGGTTCATCTCAGAATGAATAAAATCAATAATCAATTATCTGGTCAAACAGTTTCTGAAGAAAGAGAGAATATACACAGATTTGATATCCAACGGTAGCAAAAATCTTCGACAAACTTAATTATATTGAAAAACTCGATTTTATAGTAATACAATTCACTTAAAACTTTACTCTTTTGACTCGGCCCCTATGCAAATCAGTACTATTTTTGGTTATACAATTCGCTGTTCCGTTTAATACAGTAACAAGTAGGTATGAAATGCGGACAGTTAACATGTAGACGGACGGACAAAATCATTATTTTATATTTAAAAATTCTGAAAAACAGAATTCGTCATGGTATTAGCTGGAAAAAATGATATGACAAGAAAAATATGCATTTCATTATTTAATTTCTGAGATTTTCGGCGAAATGTTGGTCCATATAGAAGTCAAACGGACTATAAGACAATATGTCACCCAACTTATTGATGCTGTATCAAAAATTAGTTTGAATTATTTGGGAGCTAGAGCTTTGAGGAAAAACATCATTAACTAGACAATTAGTGAAATGGGAAAAAATTGAAAAGAGAAATAAAGGGGGATCACTCTTCAACCTACATTTCTTGGAGAGAGAGGATTGCTCCTCTCAGAGTTGTGGGACTTGACCTCTGTTGGTTCTGACTTTTCTGATTCCTGGTCATCTGATTCATAATCATTATTTATAGCCTGTCGTGTATCATCAGGTAGGATGTTTTCTTCATCATCATCAAAATCACTGACATCCGAAATTTCTTGAGACTCTCTAATTTCACGCTATTAAGAAAGGATGAAGTTGAAATAAAGAAAAACATGCCACATGCTACTAGGTTGAAAAAAGGTTACTACTAAACAACTTGCATGCTGAACCCAAATTTTCTTGCTGTGGATAAGGTATAGACAAAGATCAGCCGGCACATATATGCAGTCTGATCAAAGTCATTACCTTTTCTAAGCAAGAATTGTTTGAAAAAATAGATTTTCAAAACAAGAGGGCTAGTATTGCTCCACTGGTACTTAATGAATATCAGATTTATAACAAGAGGCCCAAAAGGGCCAGGTCAAGATCAACGTCAAATTGTGAAGGACCTTGGGTTATGTAAAAGCCTATCACCTAGTGAGTATGTGTATGAAGTAATAATGTCCCTGAGTAAAGCATTTAGAAAATATAAGCAAGGTTAAATTTTGGTTAAAGTTTTTCAGTTTAAGTTTTTCCAAGTCCGTAAAAGGTCAAGGTCAAGGTCAAATTGTCAAGGCCCTTGATTTCTGGTGAAAGCCTTCCATCTGGTGACTATGTATATGAAGTAATGAAGTCCCTAGGTTAAAGCATTCAGAAAATATAAGCAAGGTTAAAGTTTTTGGTAAAAGAATTTCGGTTAAAGTACTTTTAAGTTCATAAAAGGTCAAGGTCAAATTATCAAGGACCTTGATCTCTCACAAAAGCCCATCACCTGATGAGTATGTATATGAAGTAATGATGTTCCTAGGTTAAAGCATTCAGAAAATAATAAGCAAGGTTAAAGTTTTTGGTTAAAGTTTTCAGTTAAAGTTTTTTTAAGTCCACAAATGGTAAAGGTCAAGGTCAAATTGTGAAGGACCTTGGTCTCTGGTGAAAGCCTATCACCTGGTGAGTATATATATGAAGCTATGATGTCCCTAGGTTAGAGCATTAAAAAAATATATGCAAGGTTAAAGTTTTTGGTTAAAGTTTTTTGGTTAAAGTTTTTCTAAGCCCACAAAGGGTCAAGGTCAAGGTCAAATTGTCAAGGACCTTTGTCTATGGTGAAAGCCTATCACCTAATGAGTGTGCATATGAAGTAATGATGTCGCTAGTTTAAAGCTTACAGAAAATATAAGGAAGGTTAAAGTTTTTTGGTTAAAGTTTTTGGTTAAAGTTTTTGGTTAAAGTTTTTTTGAAAGGGTCAAGGTCACAGTCTAAAGGTCATTTCGACATGGATGTTGGTCTCAAATGAAAGCCTATGTCCTAATGAGAGTTTCTGTAAAAAATAAAGCCTCTATGATAAATATTGATAGAAATAAAAAACTTTAACCTAATGGGGACGCCGACACCGACGCTGACGCCGACGCTGATGCCGACATCCGGGGATATGACAATAGCTCTTCCGAGACTTTCGTTCCGGGCGAGCAAATGATAAATCCATTTGTAAGTAGATATTCATCTGAGACCAAGATTGGTTAATGCGTGAAATGAAAACAATCTAACACAAGTCCTTTTTTCCATGACACAGAATGACTTTTCAAAGTGGTTTAATGTGTGAATAGTCACATGATAAGTTATATATATTGTAAGTTTAATGAAATCTGTCCATTAATGTACAGGTTGTGATTACAAGAAAGGTCTATTTTTCCATGACACAGCAAAATAATCACAAAGAAATCAGAGAGTGTTCTATCCAAATAACAATTCTGACATCAATCAGGCACCAAAATTCAATTCATAGGAGATTTTTTTTATATACTTTGTCATATGGCATGTTTTTTAGCTGACTCCAAAACACCCATGTTTTACCTCAATCATAATTTCAGGAAGAAATCTGAAAGGGGATGGCTTAAATTCATTCTGCTTAAATTTGGTTGAATTTTAACAAGTGCTTTCTTTGAAAAAGATTTATTAATATTTTACCATATAGGGCCATTTTGGGGTGACACTGCAGCCTAGAGAACCTAAGTTATCAGCCCAATCAGAATTAAAAGAAGGAATCTGAAAGAGCATTCCCAAGCATCATCACAGTGCAGGGTGGTTGAATTCTGACTGTTTCAGAGAAAAAGATTTTTTTATATTTTGCATTTTTGGATGAGGCAACAGCCCGAGGCACCCAGGTTATTATACCAAACAAGATAAAATGAAGGGATCTGAAAGAGTCCCAAGCATAATTTCTGTAAAGTTTGGTTGAATTTTGACCAATAGTTTCCTAGAAGAAGATTTTTTTAAACCATAAGGGGCCATTTTTTTTCATGACATACAGCCAGTAGAGCCCAAGTTATCAGCCTCATCAGGATTAAAAGAAGGAAACTTAAAGAGCACGTCTTAAGCATCATTCCTGTGTAATTTGATTTAACGCTGCCATGTATTTTCAGAGAAAAAGCTTTTTCGTATTTCATAATAAGGGACAATTTTTTGGTGACTTGACATTGCCCCAAAGTTATCAGCCTGATCACGATTATAAGAAGGAATATGAAAGAGCATGTCTTAAGCATCATTCCTGTGTAATTTGGTTAAATTCTGCCCAGTTATTTCAGAGAAGATGATAAAAATAAAAGCTTACACACAGAAGGGTGCACAACAAACACACGGCCATGACCATAGTCCACTGGACTTTGTCCAGAGGAAAAGTCCAGTGGAGCTAAAAATACTGACTCACAGAGCTCTCAGCACTTTGATTAGAAAGCAACATTGCCAAAGTTTTTATTCAGTATAACCACAATGAATATTTGATAACCAATCAAATTCATAACCATTCTCTAAGCAACACAAACATGCATAAACTACAAAATAAAAAATTGATTATTCATAGGTTTGGCGGTTTAAATTGAATACATCTACCCATGCATTAAAGAAGTGGTTTTTCTTGGTGTATTGAACTTGAATATTCTTAACATAACTTTGAATACAACTATTAGGGATAGAATAATTGTACATTTTAGAAATTCAAACCCTAATTTTGTGCCTGTATAATAACTCTTTCTGGATACCAGATAACATAGGGTGAGGGTTTAACTGCAATTTGAATTATGATGATATTAAGAAACAAGAGGGCCATAGTGGCCCTAAATCGCTCACCTGAGTTAACAGCCTTAAGATCTTAACCTAGTTTTTAACCATACTTGACCCAAATTCAAACCAGACAGATTTTTAAAGACAATTTCAATCTGGCTAATTCTCTGGATGATTGGCCTCTTGAGTATCTACAAGGATTTTCTAAGATTTGACCCTGTGACCTCATTTTTGTTCCCACTTGACCAAAGTTCATCAAGAAAGTTGTTCTGACCAATTTTCAAGTTGATTGAGCAAAAATATGGATTAAAGAGTGAGTGCCTACTAGCTTTTTTGTAAAACTTGAACCAGTGTCCTCATTTTTGATCCCATTTCACCATAATTCAACCTTTACCTAGACTTCATCAGGACAATCTTTCTGACCAATTTTCAGGTTGATTGAGCTCAAAATATGGCTTCTAGAGTGTCTACAAGATTTTTTAATATTTGACCCCATGACCTTATTTTTGACCCCACTTGACCCAATTTCGAACTTGTCCGAGATTTCATCAAGACAACCATTCTGACCAATTTTCAGGTTGATAGAGCAGAAAATATGGCTTCTAGAGTGTCTACAAGATTTTTCTAATATTTGACCCGGTGACCTCATTTTTGACCCCACTTGACCCAATTTTGAATGTGTCCGAGATTTCATCAAGACAACCATTCTGACCAATTTTCAGGTTAATTGAGCAAAAAATATGGCTTCTAGAGTGTCTTCAAGATTTTTCCAATATTTGACCTGGTGACCTCATTTTTGACCCCACTTGACTCAATTTCGAACTTGTCCGAGATTTCATCAAGACAACCATTCTGACCAATTTTCAGGTTGATTGAGCAAAAAATATGGCTTCCAGAGTGTCTACAAGATTTTTTTAATATTTGACCCGGTGACCTCATTTTCGACCCCACTTGACCCAATTTCGAACTTGTACGAGATTTCATCAAGAAAACCATTCTTACCAATTTTCAGGTTGATTGAGCAAACAAGAGGGCCATAGTGGCCCTTAATCGCTCACCTGAATGAACTGTCTAAAATTTTCAAAAGAAGAATGAGAAATAGAATGATGAATGACTGAGCTAAACAAAGCTGTTGCTTCTATACAACTTGAGGATCCTTTTTTTACAATTTTAAGATTGACTAACAAGGATTTTTATAATTGATTTCGTGACCTATATTTTAACCCCAGATGACCCAATTTTGATCTCATCCGAGATTTCATCTAGACAATCATTCTGACCAAATTTCAGGTTGATTGGCAAAAAATTGTGGCCTCTAGAGTGCATACAAGGTATTTCTTAGATTTGACCCAGTGACCTAGTTTTTGACCCCAGTTGACCCAATTTCGAACTCGTCCAAGATTTCATCAAAACAATCATTCTGACCAAAATTCAGGTTGATCTGGCAATAAACGTGGCCACTAGAGTGCCTTCAATGTTTTTCTTAGATTTGACCCTGTGACCTAGTTTTTGACCCCAGTTGACCCAATTTCAAACTCGTCTCTAGGACAATCATTCTGACCAAAATTCAGGTTGATCAGGCAAAAAATGTGGCCTCTAGAGTGCATACAAAGTTTTTCTTAGATTTGACCCCGTGACCTAGTTTTTGACCCCGGTTGACCCAATTTCAAAACTCATTCAAGATTTCATCAAGACAATCATTCTGACCAAAATTCAGCTTGATTGGGCAATAAACGTGGCCACAAGAGTGCCTACAAGGTTTTTCTAAGATTTGACCCTGTGACCTAGTTTTTGACCCCGGTTGACCCAATTTGGAACTTGTCCGAGATTTCATTAGGACAATCATTTTGACCAAAATTCAGCTTGATCGGGCAAAAAATGTTGCCTCTAGAGTGCATACAAGGTTTTTCTTAGATTTGACACTGTGACCTAGTTTTTGACACCAGTTGACCCAATTTCGAACTCGCCCGAGATTTCATCAAGACAATCATTCTGACGAAATTTCAGGTTGATCTGGCAAAAAATGTGGCCTCTAGAGTGCCTACAAGGTTTTTCTTAGATTTGACCCCGTGACCTAGTTTTTGACCCCAGTTGACCCAATTTCCAACTCATTCAAGATTTCATCAAGACAATCATTCTGACCAAAATTCAGGTTGATCTGGCAAAAAATGTGGCCTCTAGAGTGCATACAAGGTATTTCTTAGATTTGACCCCGTGACCTAGTTTTTGACCCCAGTTGACCCAATTTCGAACTCGTCCGAGATTTCATCAAGACGATCATTCTGACCAAAATTCAGGTTGATCCGATAAAAAATGTGGCCTCTAGAGAGTATACAAGGTTTTTCTTAGATTTGACACTGTGACCTAGTTTTTGACCCCAGTTGACCCAATTTCAAACTCATCCGAGATTTCATCAAGACAATAATTCTGACCATAATTCAGGTTGATCCGACAAAAAATGTGGCCTCTAGAGTGCATACAAGGTTTTTCTTAGATTTGACCCCGTGACCTAGTTTTTTAACCCCAGTTGACCCAATTTCGAACTCGTCCGAGATTTCATCAAGACAATCATTCTGACCAAAATTCAGGTTGATCCGGCAAAAAATGTGGCCTCTAGAGTGCATACAAGGCAAATGTTGACGACGGACATCGCACGACGCACGACGGACGACGGACATCCACCTAACCACAATAGCTCACCATGAGCACTTCGTGCTCAGGTGAGCTAAAAAATATGGCTTCTAGAGTGTCTTAAAGATTTTTCTAATAATTGACCCCATGACCTCATTTTTTACCCAACTTGACCCAATTTCAAATTTGTCCAAGATTTGATCAAGACAACCATTCTGACCAATTTTCAGGTTAACTGAGCAAAAAATATGGCTTCCAGAGTGTCTACAAGGTTTTTCTAATATTTGACCCCGTGACCTCATTTTTGACCCCACTTGACCCAATTTCGAACTTGTTCGAGATTTCATCAAGACAACCATTCTGACCAATTTTCAGGTTGATTGAGCAAAAAATATGGCTTCTAGAGTGTCTACAAGATTTTTCTAATATTTGACCCTGTGACCTCATTTTTGACCCCACTTGACCCAATTTCGAACTTGTTCGAGATTTTATCAAGACAACCATTCTGACCAATTTTCAGATTGATTGAGCAAAAAATATGGCTTCTAGAGTGTCTACAAGATTTTTCTAATATTTGACCCTGTGACCTCATTTTTGACCCCACTTGACCCAATTTCGAACTTGTTCAAGATTTTATCAAGACAACCATTCTGACCAATTTTCAGGTTGATTGAGCACAAAATATGGCTACTAGAGTGTCTACAAGATTTTTCTAATATTTGACCCCGTGACCTCATTTTTGACCCCACTTGACCCAATTTGGAACTTGTACGAGATTTCATCAAGAAAACCATTCTGACCAATTTTCAGGTTGATTGAGCAAAAAATATGGCTTCTAGAGTGTCTACAAGGTAAATGTTGACGTCGCACGACACTCGACCCAAACGGACATCATGCGACCACAAAAGCTCACCTTGAGCACTTCGTGCTCAGGTGAGCTAAAAATCTCTCTGGTACAAAATTTTGAATAAGCCAACACCAACATCAAAGCTAACAACACATGAATGATGCCAAGGTGATCACAATACCTCATGTTTTCTCCAAAAATAGCCAAGCTAAAAATTGCTTTTCATTTTTAACGATGTCTCCTGAAACTTTTTTCCTTGTGGCTTTATAATTCAAAATTGACTGCCTCGGTGGCCTAGTGGTAAATGCACTTGACTCGTGACCTGGGGGTCCACGGTTTGAGCCCCACTGTTGACAGGGTATGTTTATGAGCAAAACACTTAATAGCAAGCCCTAGTTCACCCAGCCGTGAAAATGAGTAGCAATGGGTTTAAACCACTGCCTCTCTCTCGGGGACGTGAAAACAGAGAACAATTCTATAGGCTTAAGCTTTCGTCGCAATCGAACTAAAATAAATTAGTATAAACTATAATTCAAAATTGTGTAAAATGGATAATGAACTACTGATAGAATTACCATACATCATTACAATTTGGGTATGTTTCCATGGTAGGTTATTTCTGTATGAATACTTTACTAACCTCTAGTTCAGCCTGAGCCTCTCTCTCTAGCTGAGCCTGTCTTCTCCTTTCATCTTCTTCCCACTGTCTTTGTCTCTCCTCTTCTTCTTCCATTTCTTCTAATTTTCTCCTCTCTTCTACTTTTCTTCTTTCTTCTTCTTCCTCTTGCACCAGTCTCTCTGCTTCTTCTTGTAGTCTCTCCTTTTCCTAAATAATTGATAAAAAAAAAAGGTATGAATTCTTCAAAACCAGGTCAGGGATTTCGACTAGATGAAATTAAGTTTTCTGTTGATGTTGATAACTTATCTTTTATTACATCCTGTTTATATTGAGTTATATATTTTTCCAACTGTTTTGAGCTTTTGTAGGCAAAACTGAAATCAAGAAATACATTGTAGATTTGACAAAATAATCATGGAGTTATGAATATAATCATAAGAATTGTCTATTACACAGAATGATAAGTATGAGAATTGTGCAGAAATTTGGTATCAAACAAACCCATCTTTCATTTTACAAAAAAAGTGTGTCAAGCAAATATTTTATACCAGTAATTAGAATTCTATTATAGATTTGTCCCTTGGCTCAGACGGCCTAAGATTTTAAAAAAAATACAGTCTCTGGATTTAATACTCTAGTTATTATAATGACAAAACAAGAGCACCGCCTACAGGTGCCTACGCTTGGCTGTCAAGTGCTGGATGGTGAGAAAAAATCTAAGTCGAAAAAGAGGCATAATTTGCACAAAATGCATCTAGAGTTATCCCCCTTGATAGTATAGGTTGCTCTTTTGATGGTGAACATGCGTGCCAAGTTTCAAGTGAATGCCTTCAGTAGAACCAGAGATATAACAAAATGTCAAAGTTTTCGCACAATGACGACAACAACAACGACACGGAAGCTATAGCAATACCTCGGGTTTTCTCCGAAAACAGCCGAGCTAATAATGTTTGTAACAAGCATTTCTTTTTTATCCCACAATAATTTTAACCACATAGTATGATATCTTTACAAATTGCACACACATTTCACTGTTGTCTTCAATCTCCTTCACTTTAGGACCTATCTAAAATTTCTAAAACTAGTCAGGGTTGATACAAGTTTTCTGTATACAATACTGATTTACCTTCTGTCTCTCTAGTTCCCACTCACTAGCAGTTTCTTCATCAGACACTGTATGTGATGTACCAGATCTAGCTGTTCTAGGTGTCTCATTTTGATGATACTGTTCTACATCTTGTATATCTTGACCGTCCTCATCAGATCTGGCCTCATCCTAGAATTGGAATAAATATCATCTAGGAACCTTTCTAATCTAAATTCATTATGAAACAAGTAATCTTAATCTAAATTTCAAATTAACTGCATTGATAGGATGAGTGTTTAAATTTAATCCTAAATAGTTCTGTTTGGTTGAATAGGGTATATGGCATTTTAAATAGTAATTGAGTCATAATGCAGCAGTAGGAGCCCCAAACCATGCCTCTATAGAATTTTACACCAGTACTACCACAACATCCTTTCTGATCCTAAAGCTACTCACAAAGTTTTAGTATTATCAACCCATTGGTAGCAGACAAATTATGGAAGGTATATGAATGAAGGTGAAAGTTATCAACCCATTGGTAGCAGACAAATTATGGAAGGTATATGAATGAAGGTCAAAGTTATCAACCCATTGGTAGCAGACAAATGATGGAAGGTATATGAATGAAGGTCAAAGTTATCAACCCATTGGTAGCAGACAAACAATGAAAGATAAATTAATGAAGGATTAAGTAAGAACCTTGGGGCCTGTTTTACTAAAAAACTTACGATAATTTTTTGTGTAAAAAATTTAAAGTTGCTTCTACAGGCATAACTAAATATGGAATTCTGCCATGCATCATCAAATTGGAATCGTCTTTAAAGGACGATTCCAATGAGATATTGCATGGAAGAATCTGACGATGAATGAAAACACTAGGTACAATTTGTAATTTTGACTTACGATCAATTTTTCTGTAAGACATTTAGTTAGACGGGGCCTTGGATCTCATGATTTACATTTTAAAGCGCTACTAACTATGATATGACACAGATTACCTCTGAGTCCCAGTCTGATTCCTCCTCATCCTCTATTTCCTGCTCCATCTGTTCATTAACTGCCTCCTCCTGTCTAGCTGTGATCACTGTCCTCAATCCTGCTGATGTACTGGAAGTGGGCGGGTCTGGAGTACTCTGTGTTCTCTGGTGGGAGGAGTCAGAGGGAGGTTCTGGTGTCTGGTAGGTTGGAGTGTACTGGGCGGGGCTACTGGTATTGAAGGCAGTGACTGCTTCCTCTATCTGATCATCTATTTCATCCTCCTCCTCCTCAAATTCAAAATCTTTCACTTCTGGACTCATAGCCTATAAATTGCAGTAAAATGTGTATTAAGCAGTCTATTGTCGGACATTAAAGCGGTCTTTTAATACAATGGTCACTTAGTGCACATATTGTTTTAAAAAAAATCATTTAGATTGAATATGTATGCTATTGCCAGTTTCTCAATAATGCTATGTTGTTAAAATTCAAAAGAATTGTTTCAACGAGACGATTCAAATCAGTTTTAACCAAATAAAAATAAATTTACATTTATTTTTAAAAAAAAATGTATCCACTTTGACTTAAAGAAGGGAAATTGAAAACAGTTGCTCAATGAAAATGGTGGCTTAAAAGACATGGTGGCTTGAGCAAGTTTGACTGTAAATAGTTGACCTTTTTAATTCTCTTAATTTTTTTTTCCTCAGAAATATTACCTTGATTGATAATTTCAACCACATCAGATGACCATGACATCAGCAGATATCTATTGATGAGATCTATAGCAATGCCAAATGTAATATTTGTATCTTTGATAGGTTTTAAGTGAAAAGTAATGTTAAATTCTTAGGTAATGTTTTGAAGAAAGATAGAAAGACAGATAGACTGACAAACAAGCTAAAACAATATTCCCAAGGTCTTTTCAAAGTTTATCAAAAGGTGAACATTTCATCCCACTTCACTCATTTCAAATAATTTCAACATATGCACAGGCTGATTTATTTATCTTCTTTCCTTCTATAACATGAATGTTCTGTGTCCAGCATGGCATGACTCTATACACATAGTTTATAATGTATTGAATAACACAGGACAGATATAAAAAAAACTGCATGTAAGATAATCTAACAATTTTCCAATTACAGTACAGCCAAAAGCCAAATAAGTATAAACAGAATATACAATTACACTTGTTACATGTAAATGCATACACTTGAAAGAAAGAATTTAAAGCTACCTGATTTCCGAGATGAGTTTCCTCCCTTGGTGTTCTGGGTGTGAACTCTCCTTCTGTGGAGTCCCATTGACTAGTCTATAAGGAAGAATTAGAAATGATAATCTATCCATTTTATATGAAGCCTACAGAGATGTGTACATGTGGTCTACAAAGATCAAATTTATTGAAGGAATCATTTCTTGTGTTAAAATGTTACTTTTACAAGACTTAACAATTGCTTTCAAAACATTAACAGTTGAAGTATTAGAAACATGTTAACTTTAGACAATTACTTGTAGCCGAATTAAAACACCTTTAGAACCAAAGTGTCAATCACAGTGAAGTCGAACATTCATTTTAACATCAAATAACACAAAAAAATCCAAAAAATACAGAATAACATGCAGACTCCTTGTTTGTGCAAGTAAATTAAACACAAATCAAATCATCTGCCCAGTATTCAGGATGAAAAGAAAGTATGCAAATATTTCGAATTACTCAATGCTTTGCTTGAGAGTACAAATGCTAAGAAGGATAATATTTCTCAGATGTTTCCTGAACATTTTCATCTATGACTCAGGGCCATATTCATAATTCCAACAAGCTATTTCAAAATCTTCTTAAATCTCATGTGCATTTCCAGCAATAATGTACATGCAAAAATGAACCAAAAATATATTTCACAAGTAAAGTTTGGTGCATTTTAATCTTGAAAAGGTTATCGTATCCTCTAGAATAAATTTTGTGAAGCTACATCAATTGATTAAATGGAGTTTTACACTGCTTTCAATAATCTTTCAGTTATTTCTCAAGGCTGGAGCACCTAACAATGGATTCCTGGTATTTCTCACACCAGTACCACCATTACATACTTTCCTAGCCTCAAGCTGCTATCACACATAGGTCAACGATTGTCGACCACTTTTTGGGAGACAAATAGTCGCAAAGAATGAGTGTGGTCATCTGGGATCAAATCTTGGACCTCTAGATTGACCGTTCAACACATTACCTACTGCGTTTTGACAGCCGCTTAGACTATGAGAAACAGACCCTTTTAAAACTTTTTAAAATACTATGGAAAAGATTAGTATTAGAAAATGAAGCTTTATATTGCAAAAAATATGAGAATCAGTCTGAATGTTACAGATGAAGAATATTACAAATGAGATATTAGAGGGGTGGTGCTTTATAAAATATATACATCTTAAATAACTGATTTTACAATGACAGATATAAAATATGGAGCAAAATTTAGTTTTAAAAGATTCATATATAGATTTTACCTTAGTATTTTTACTGTTTGGATTGTAAATTCAGATTTTGTCATTATTATTTTTCTAAAATAATTAATCAATTAGATTTGTGAGTTCTGGTTATTCATATTTTTAATTCATGATATATTCATTATGTTTTTTATTCTTGTATACAACATCATGTAATGTGATTTTTCTCAAACATCAATTAATCCTGAAACAAATGTATCATTAATCTGTAAAGAAAATGATATTTAAATGATAAATGATAGTGCATGCAAAACTCATACTGTGCATAAAATGTGTCATCCCCTTTCCTCATACAGCAGTCCAGAGTAATAAGCACTTAGAAAAAAATATTGTATTTATCTTTTGATAATTTGTTTATTGTATGATATTAGTTCAACTGATTCATAAACTGATGATTTTATTGTTGAGGAAGTGGGTTAATGTTGTCAAGGTAACGTGAAGGTCAAGGTGACATGGTTCCACACAGCAAACAAATCACCTCATCCCCGTCCATCTCCTCTTGTAAAGAAGCCTGATCATCCATTGTATTCTGAGTTGAGGGTTCAACACTTTCTCTGTTTACATCATGTAATGCCACAACTGATTCTTTCTTACTAGCTGTTGTACCTGATGACCCTTCATTTAAAGCCCTGGCTACTTCTTTATCTACATTAATACTACTGGTGTTACTTGAATCTGTTTTCTTCAGAACTGTTGGAACAGGTTTGGCCATGTCAAAGTCTTCAACAACTTCATCTATAATATCCCCATGAAGAGATTCTGTCTCTAATGTGTCATCTGTATCTTCAGACAGATCACTGTCAGCTTCAGTTGTGCTTGGTTCATATTCAAACAAGACTTTAGGAGCATTCTTCCTGTCTATTACATGCAAGTCTCCAGAACCAAGTGATGATGCAGACAATCTTCCTTTAGCAACTCCTGGACTTGGAGGAAGGGTTCTTAAAGATCTGTCCTTTTCTTCATCTACACTTTTATCAGCTTCATCTTTTAGACTTTTGTCTATCTCATCTTTTATACTTGTTTCTGTCTCTCTTTTTTCTTGATTATCATAAAATTCTATCTCTTCACTGATTAACTCTTCAATCTCATCAAAATTGGTCCTTGATTGTCTAACATTGTAATTTTCTGGATTGTTATCATCATAGTCATAACCTTCATTTTGGATTTCATTTGGGTTGTTCACATCATCACAAAGAATACTGGTCTTTCTTCTCATCAGGTCCTCATGCCTGTCTAAATCCTCATTTCTATTCATATCTTTAACATCATCAGCTAATTCTTCATTATCCTGTAAAGTGTAATCCAGCTCATCTAACTCATCTTGATGACTCATTTCAATTTTGTCTATAGTTTCATCATCTGAATCAAAAGCTTCACTTCTCTTTAAATCATCTTTTCTAATAACAGTTTTAAGAGAGCTGTGTGTTTTAGAATTCTGAGACAGTTCAATCCTTGGTTCACTATCAGTTATTTCAGTTTTCTCCTCTTCAATTACAGCCATGGCCAGTTCTACAGCAAAGCTACTGGATCTTGACCCCTGATTACTGATATCTATAGATTCATTAAGCTCATTGATACAAATAGCATTGACCTCTCCTGTGTTAGCTAGCTTCTCTTGTACAGAAGTTTCTGGTGTTGTGGACAGCTGTACAATCTCTAGAGACCTAGTGTTGGATTCTGGCAGATCTGTAATCTCATCTAGATCAGTTTTGTCCTTCAAAGTAAACATATTTTCAACATCCTTTGTATTACTTATAAGGTTTCTTTAATGTATGATTTTTATATATATCAAAAAACGCTGTATAAAAATATACATTTAATATTTAATTGTAGCTGGATATTTAAAATCTAGTTTATACAATGTAACTAAGTAAGATATTCCATGATATGGTATAACTCTTCATGCAATGATATAGGTTAATGTTTATATCTGTATATTTTTGTATAGAAAATAGAACCATCAAACATACCAAGTTCCATGGGTATGGTCTCAAAGCATTGCTTTTCCTTGTCTAAATAGAATATTGCATGACAAAAATACCACAAAACCTAGTGATCCTTCACTTAAAGACTTGTTAGCTTCTAGCATATGAAAGGGCAAAACATATACAGTAAAACTTGAGTTAAGCGACCACTTAAGGGACCACCAAAAAGCGGTCGTTCATGGGAATGGTCCCTTAATGATGAATATGACTGTTCATTTTGATATTATTTAAAGATTGTTGGTCAAGTCGTACTGAATCCTATGAAGTTCGAACCCGTTAGATTTGTCTTATTGAGATGATTCTAATTGGTTCCAACAACATAAGATTCAACAAAAGCCAATTTTTTGTTAAGAATGTCCTCTTCTTCAGAGATTTTGCTTAAGGTGAGGGGACTTTTTATGGTGTTCGCTTAATAAAATTGGTCGCTTAATAGATGTGGTAGCTCGAGCAATATTGACTGTAGCTTGATGATATGTGAAACTTAAAGAAAATATCCAGCCATTCTAGAAAGCCTAATCACAGAAACAATTCTCAATTTAATAATATTTCCTATAAACACAAGCCATTAAACAATTCTGAAAATTGAAATCAATTCTTTATCTTGCTAACTGGCCAATTAAATCACACTAAAGCAACACAAAGCAATCGCACAGCAAGCAAAATAATCTTAATAATTATTTCTTCACAAATACAATGTGCTTTTAAATTCTGTACATTTCAAACCACCACCACTGTAAAAGGTTTAATCTACATACTTTTTTTCTTATTTTAGCCTATAGTTGAATACAAAAATGAAATAAAACTCTACCATTACAACTCTTGCTACTTCAAACGACAGACTCAAATCATAGATGTCAGATGCATTTTTTTTCAAAGTCAAACAAGAGCTGTCACTGTAAGATGACAATGCCCCCGACACCGCTTTGATAGTAATAAGGAAGTTATGGCCAATGTTAAAGTTTTTGGACGGAATGACGGACGGACGGACAGACGGACAGACGGACGGACAGACGGACAGACGGACGGACGGACAAGTCAAATTTATGATGCCTCCCTATCGGGGGCATAAAAATAATCAACAAGATGTATTTATTAAACACAAATGCCCCCACCACTGCAACTTTCAAAATTTTCAACATATTTGATCTTGAAAGATGACTTTGACCTTGGCAGATGATCTAACTATGGTACCGACAGAAATAGCATGTTACAAGCAACACTCAAGTGAAATATGAAGGCTCTATCCATAGCCAATCAAAAGTTATGGCCATTGTTAAAGTTTATGGGGAACAAATGGACAGACAGGTCAAAACAATATGCCCTCAGTCTATTGATGCAGGGTCATAAAAATATTGAAGAAGGACTAATATTGACAATGTTATAGGACCCATCTTTAAAACAAAACAAAACAAAAAAAAAAACACTTTAAAATGTTTATAATTGAATTCAAATCATTAGGTAACTTATCTTAGAGACCAAAGAAAAAGCTGGTGAACACTTTGATTAACCTTAAAATAGTTGACTGTCTATTCATTCATTAGACAACAATAATATGAGGACAGAAGACAAGAGCATCCCCCATGCAGGTGCCTAAATTCTCCCATGTAAATAATATAGGTTGGCACTTTGAAAGTGAAACAAGTTTCCAGAAAATAAAGTTAGTAACTACAAGAGATTCATGTATTACAAAATATTATGATTAAATCACAACAACAGCAATGATGATATAAATGCTATTGTAATAGATCTGAAAACAGACAAGATAGAAAACTTTTTACGATTTGATGACCTGCCCCCAAGTTGTATGAAAGATAACCATTTGTTAAATATACACCAGGGGTTATTTTCAACCAGTCAGATTTGTTGGTTCAATTGGTGCAATTGAAACAACATACCTAATTATCTGTCAATAACTTCATGTCAAAATATATTTTGTTTGTTTGAACGAGAGTTATGCTGCTTTTGACAATCTTTCAGTTATATTGTGGTGGCCAGAGCACCTTAGATTCCTGGTATGTCTCACACCAGTACTACCATTACATCCTTTCCTAGCCTCTAGATGCTTTCACACATTGGTCAATGATTATCAAACCAATCGGTGGAATACAAATAGTATAGGAGAGGATGAGTGCCCCCATCTGGAATTGAACAAGAGACCTTTTGACTGTTAGTTCGAAAACTTCCATTGTGATATGAAAATGGCTTATCTTTGGTCATCTTGGATACAAGCCAGCCCAGGTCCTGGTGTTTAAAGGTCACACACCCATACTCTGTATAGGCACAGAGAGAACAAACATTATTTCTGTTCTCATTTTAGGCGTTTTGTTAGACACCGAGTTTTCCAAAAATTGACTTACCTTTTCATTGTTGGAATGCTCTGGATTCAAAGTATCCTCTAAATCACTATCAATTTCTGGAGACTGTGAAGAAAACAAAACAATCATACAGAAGATGTTTCTAGATCAAACATTTTTGCCTTTAATACGAGAAGGAACATGACAAAAGCCATGCATTCAACATGCAAAGGTTTGTGAGCCATTTGAGAAAAGTTACCCCCTTTGCAGAGTGTCCGGTATAATGCATAATGTCCAAATATAAAAAAGTTTTGCATCCTGAATGCTGAGATGCTAGTCACATGAGCTAAATTTTATTATTTGACCTAGAGCTATAAATTTAAAGCCATCTGATATTTCATTTTTCAGGCATTCTCATAGGCAAATCTTACGATTGTAGAGAAAATTGTGCCAAATTATTTTCCACTGAATTCATTAGTGCCAGAGATATCTACAGAATCTCAAGCATTTGAAATTGACCTGTGACATTGACTTTGGAGCTAACTTATTAGTCTTTGTCTCAAATGGCACATCTTTTTATATTTGGGAACAATTGAGCCATTTTAAAATCTATCAATAAATGTAGGAACTATGCTCTGGAAAAGCTCAGTTATGCCATTTGACTGTGACCTGTTATCTTGACACTATTTGAAACTTGGTTTCAAATGGAACATCTACTCATAATGTGAAACAGAATGTAGTATGTTTTTTTTAAATCTGTTCATAAATCAAGGGGATATCACCCAGATAATCTCAATTTTACCTCCAGCTCTGACCGTGAAACTAACTCCAAGTCATTTTCCAAAGAATTTTCAAATCTGAATGTACAAACTAAATTAAGATATATAATTTCATCTCAAGCTGTGACCTTGATCTTGGAACTATCCAAGAGTTTGCTTCAAATGCCACATGTCAATAATGGGGAAAAGTAAATATTTTCATACCTCATCCCCAGAGTGTATCTCCACAACTTGACCTCTGCCAGCAGACAGCTGCTTCTCGGCATCACTATGTTTGGTAGAGTCCCAGTCACTCTCCTCTTCCTGAAGATAAAAATACAAGTCAAGATAATGAAAAAAACAAGAGGGCCATAGTGGCCCTTAATCGCTCACCTGAATTAACAATCTTAAAATGTTTTTCTAAGATTTGACCCCGTGACCTAGTTTTTGACCCCACTTGACCCAATTTCAAACTTGTCCGAGATTTCATCAAGATAATCATTCTGACCAAATTTCAGGTTGATTGGGCTACAAATATAGCCTCTAGAGAGTCCACAAGGTTTTTCTAAGATTTGACCCTGTGACCTAGTTTTGACCCTACTTGACCTGATTTCAAACTTGTTCAAGATTTCATCAAGATAATTATTCTGACCAATTTTCAGGTTAATTGGGCTAAAAATATGGCCTCTAGAGTGTCCACAAGGTTTTTCTAAGATTTGACCCCGTGACCTAGTTTTTGACCCTACTTGACCCAATTTCAAACTTGTCCGAGATTTCATCAGGATAATCATTCTGACCAATTTTCAGGTTGATTGGGCAAAACATATGGTCTCTGAAGTGTCCACAAGGTTTTTCTAAGATTTGACCCTGTGATCTAGTATTTGACCCCACTTGACCCAATTTCGAACTTGTCCGAGATTTCATCAAGATAATCATTCTGACCAATTTTCAGGATGATTGGGCTAAAAATATGGCCTCTAGAGTGTCCACAAGGTAAATGTTGACGACGGACGACGGACGACGCATGACGGACATCAAGTAACCCCAAAAGCTCACCTTGAGCACTTCGTGCTCAGGTAAGCTAACAATAACATTTTGATGGCTCAGCGCAAAACAGTTGTAACTGCCTATAAACATATAGGCATTTATAACTGTTTTCCCATCTGAGACATTGGTTTGTTGATATTTCTAAATTTCAAATTCGGAAACTATCCCTTTATCCAATGCTGAATTTATACTATATTTTGTTTTAAATAAGTTGCCATTTATTTATTTTTTTTTTTTACTTTTCAGGAAGTCTGGCCCCATATTTCACCCCCATTATTACATAAAAAGAAAGCAGAATGCGTAGGGTTAGGTCAGACTGTTAAGCCTAAACTGTCTTTTTTATTTTATGAAATAGCCATGACTCTAATCAAACCTGTTTTTCTACAAGTGTACCTTATTTCATTCTCAGCTTTATTCTCAGTTTGAAATACAACAGGAAAGAAGCTAAAGAAAACACTGTGGGAAAAGGAGGAATCAGGCGCACAAATGCAATTTTGCCTTATGTTTCCTTATCGAACAATATTTTCTATCACTTTGGAAGGCGTCATTTTAAATTAAACCCATTTTTTATCATCCTCTTTCAATTCAGACCAGTCTGTATCCAGGAAAATATTTTTCAAATATCAACATGGACATGCTTTTCTCTGCAAGAGAAAAATAAGAAAAACACACAACTAATTAATAATAATGTTTTATCATCAGGTACTCATCAAAAGAGGAATATCTGGGAAATAACAACAAGATGAATTTTACACAACAACAACAGCTAAAGGTCAGTGGGCCAACTTATTTCTCGCCCTATCAGGGCCCGTTGTTGTTTTTTCAGCTTGAAACCGGCCCTGCATTCAAGCTGAAAAAATGTTGCAAACTGTTTTCAAATTATATCCTGCTTTACATGCAAGTATACGGGTAAAGGGGGATATGACATAAACCGGTTTGTCATACTGAACGCAGGGCTGGATTCAAGCTGAAAAAAACAACAAAAATGGGCCCCGGCCGGGCGAGAAATAAGTTTGCCCAGTGTCAGAGAAATTCAAGTTTTGTGTTCTGACCTTGAAGAGAAAACCAGTCTTATTAAAATACACAACAATAACACAATTTAAAAACACAAATAATTTATAATGAATATGAACAAAATGAAGTAGAGGATATTTGAAAATATGATAAAAAGGCAATTTTACCAAAGATAATTCTAATTTAGACAAATTTAAGAATTTGCCTCATTATTCGCCTTTTTTGGCAACTTTGGAAAAATGTTGAAATAATGAAACAATTTTTTTCCTTGGCAGAGAAAAAAATTAAAAATTAGAGCTGCTTGAGCAGCTGATTTGCTCCTCAGGCCTTAATCTACAGATATGATTAGCCAAGAATTTAAGTGAATGAATGAAGTAAATAAGTGCTTTTATGTGTCACATGATGAAATATTTCTGCAAAGAAAAATTCAAATTCAAATTAATGAATGATATATAGAAAATTAACCCCCACCTGTTAAATACACATTTTTCTTCCAATCACAACAATTTTGAGCAGTCTGATAGGGGGTCACCTAATCATACCAGTGAAATTTAGTTTATATCCATTAGTTAAGTTATTCATCAGCTTGATTCTGAGAAAATGATTTTCATATTTCCAATGTATGACATATAGAGAAATGACCTCCTTGCATAAAAGACATATTTTTCATCCAATCACAATTTTATGAAGACTGATAAAGGGTCACCTGAGGATCATTCCAGTGAAATTTGGTTGATATCCCTTGTTTAGATTCTGAGAAAATGATTTTCAAAGTTTCTACTATATAACAATACAGAGAAATGACCTCTGCCCATAAAAGACATACTTTTGAACCAATCACAATTGTTTTTTGTAGACTAATAAAAGGGTCACTCAAGGATCATTCGTGTGAAATTTGGTTGACATCTATCTGTTAGATTCTGAGAAAAGTCATATATTACCATATATGGAAATTAGCCACGCCCATCAAAGCCTTCATTTTTTTATTGGATCAAAAATCTTGGAACAATTTTGAATTAGGGTCATCCAAGCATTATTCCTGAGAAGTTTGGCTGAAATTCATCCAGTAATTTTTTAGTAGAAGACTTAAAGAAAAGGTTTACAACCCAGCACACAGAGGCAAGACAATAGCCCAAGTGGCTTTCGGCCAGTGAAGCTAAAAAGTCACAAATTTTTAATTAATTATATTGACAAAGTAATATAAGATAATCAAACATAACAAGAGACCCTTGAGGGCCTATGACACTCTACTAGCTATCAAATATCTCCTAACTCTTTCAACTGTTTATGCTTCAGAATCGTGCTTGTGAAAAATAATGCATGATATAATAATCAAGAGTGCACTTTATTATTATTCTATTTAAGTTTACAGATAATCGAATCATATTTTTGGACTATCGTTTGACTTAAAACATTTTGAGCAAAAACTTAATTAGGCTCAAATTTTCCCCAAATTTTAAAAGGATTCCCCCTTTTTCCAAAAGGATTGCTACCACTGCATTATGATGGGGGCTTTTCCAAGAAAAATCAAGCTTATGACCCTACAACCCCCATATGAAAAATTCAAGAAATGATATTTGTGGAGAATTGTTAAAAGAGGGATAGACCGGAACCATACAACGACAATGGCTCTTCTGACCCTGGGCCAATTGAACATAAACTCAACAATAATGATATACAAGTTGAAACAAGAAGGCAACAGAAAAGTGTTCTATACAAAATAATTAAACAAAAAAATTCTGTGAAGATTACATTGCTACAGGTACAACCTTTTTCTCAGCTAGATCAGGTTGTATTGAGGCTGACAGATTTATCTCTGCTTCTACCACTATCTCCTGGAAATTGAATTGTTCATAAATCACAAAGAACTCCTAATGTGGTGGCACTTACACTCAGCTGTGGGTTCAAATTGGCAACAAGATTATCAAACTTTTCTCATGCTCAACTGAGAATTTTCTTAAATTATAACCTGAGATTAAAGCTGTAAGCTGTTGTTAACCGGTATAATACTTGTACGCACATAAAAGATAATATTAATAAGTTGTTATGAATAACAACTTATTAATATCATCTCTTATGTTCATACATTTATTTCAATTATAAATTTGATAAAATTCTCAGTTGAATATAAAGTTGTAAATGGTTTTATTATCAGAGTCTGGTCCTGATTGTTACAATTACATCACCCATCTGCTATTACTATAGAGAAGGGTTAAAATAAAATAGCACTAGAACCTAGATCAACAACAGTCATACAGGTATGTATCAGCAATTTGATTGGCAAATCAATTTTTTGATTGACAGCAGCAATCTGTTAAATATTCATGTGATTATTCATCTTTCAGCCCCTTACCAAACTGACTTAGACAGACTGATATGCCACTTATATGTCAGTTATATGTCAGTTATATGGGGCATATAACTGGCATATAAGCCACTTATATGTTGAGCTGAAATGCAACTATGTGAGATCTATGTATATGCCAGTTATATGTCTGGAATTAGTTAAGGTAGCAATCTCTTTATAAGTCCCATATAACTAACTTATAACTGACATATAAGCCTTCTTGGGGAGTCAAATGAATGGAGAACATCTATGTCATTTATATGGATAGCTGCTAAGCCACATAGTCACCTGACACATCAGACCAATGAAACCTCTTCTTGTAATCTCAGTTTAAGCCAATGAAACAAAGTGTTATTTATTTATTCAGTTTAGTGGTAGTTTTGAAAAGAAATCTAATGTGTTTACTGTGCTTGGATTATATTGATGTCTAAACAATGAAATTAAGGTAAAAACTAATTGGTATTTCTCTTTTCTAATTCTTTTCTAATTCTTTCATATGTAATTGGTAGTTTCATTAGGTGCATGCACAAATCGAACTTAAATCAATATTTCAGAAATATAGAGGTAATGGACAAGAAATTTTGGGATGTTAAGAAAACATGTTTTAATAGTGATTCTAAAACACATGCTCAGGATTATTCAAAGAAGCAAATTGCAGTATACTAATCAATGAAAGCATATTTATGAAATAATAATTGTTTCTTTGAACGTAGTGAAAAGAAAGTCCTATTTTTGCTTCAAATTCATAAGTTGCCCAAAGTAGCAAAATGCTAGGCTTACAGGCTAGTTCTTTTCATTGCCAAGTTATATTATAATACTTTTACATAACCTCTCCTTTCATTTGCACAGCAAGTATTATTCAAAAGTTAGTTTAGAAGTTGAAAATATTGTACACAGTTTTTGAGACAAAGAAAATAATTTCTGAAGAATAAAGTGTACACAAATGCATTCTGGAACTGACCTACTTTTGACATATATGGGACTTATATGCCCATATAAATGGCATATAAGTCCCATATAAGTGGCATATATGAGACATATAAGTGACATATATGGCCAATATAAGTCATTTTTCCTCATCCATATAAGTGGCATATAAACCACATATATGTGACTTATATGGCATTTTAGCCATATATGCCACTTATATGGGACATAGATCTCATTTGCATTTAAAATCCTAATCTGTGACATATAAGCCACATATATGGCAAACAACTATGTTACTTATATGCCGCTTATATGGAACATAGATCTAGACATATATGTGACATATAAGGCAATTTTGTAGGGGGCAATATGCAATTATATTAGTTTGGGGTTTTTGGCTATTGGGAAAGATCTTAGGTCTTAGAATAATTGAGCACATTAGTTCAAGATCAGTAGTATCAATCTGAAAACCATTATTTTATAATAACTGTGTTTAAACATAAACAAAGTATTCATTTAACAAAAAATCTACTATAATGCTTCCTTAAAACACAATTTATACCACTATTTTAACATGTTATAAATTCAAGAACCACTTAATCTTATTCTGTTTTTTTTCTTGCTTAAAAACAAATATATAATTATCCATATTACAAGAAAAGTGTCAGAACATATCAGAACTACTAGTATTCATTTATTTTCATAAATAATTCAAAACAAAGTTATGATGAAAATGTGACTATGATGGGGATGGAAGATAGGAAAAGGTGTGTATGTGTGTTTTTTTTTAAATTGAATGCAAGTTGCCTTATAATTGATGATGTAGCAACCCATACAAGACTGTTTATCTATGAAAACTAATGAGAAGCCTGTTGTAAACAAGCTGATTCTTGGCTATAAGTTGTCGATGCACTGGAGACTTCTACAAACCAACAAGCTCGCAGGTCAAAGTCAATGGTGCATTGCCAACTAAGAAAACCCTGCTGTTTAATAGACAGTTGTCCCAAGTTGTTGCTGAGGTGCTGTCCATTTTTTCCACTTATTCCACAAAAAGTCAATAGTAACTCATCTCTGACTGGTCCAAACTTTTATCTGATATAGCTTTATGATCTAGACCAATTTGATGGTTTCATTGTCTAAATTTGGAGGAATTTTTTACATGATTGATAAGCAACATTCATGATGACATCACTTATTTAGCTCGGCCTAGATAACATCAGATAGAGTAAAATGAACAGTTTCTGATAATTTCACTGCTTTGGCGGTGAGATTATCATTAGATATTAACAGTTATTTCTTGATAAAACCACCAAAAACATTAAAGAAACACCTTTTTTTTTGTTCACAACTACAAGCCTTTATGAGTGATTTAGAAAAGCTATGTATGCAATATGAAGTCTCTATATAATGGTTGTTTACAGCATATAGCAGATTGTATTATAGTAGAGATAGAGTATATATCTACACAGTGCCAGAAAGCCAACCTTTGGAAGAGCTGGGTTATCATCATCATCATCTGAATCCCAACATAGCTGCATGCAGGTAAAACAACAAAACATAAAACATGTACAATTGAACAGAGATCTGGTAAATGGGACTAATATATTGTCCCGTAAATCAGAATGGTTGTCCAGGTATAATGCATGTTGTGCCCACAGACATCTGACCATACACCAAAATGTATTCATTATGACTATATCTTGCTCTCTGCAAGGAGACTTAGAACATTTCATGTACGGTTAAAACTCAAATAGAACTTCGAGGTTCTATAAGAATCATCACATTTCCATTATAAAGGGATGGAGTCTTATTAGAGGCTATGCTACATATCAAGGCTCAGTGCAAAACAGTTGTAACTGCCTATAAACATAAAGGCAGTTACAACTACCTCGCCCTGAGCCATCTATATTTGCCAAGATGTGTAAAAATAGCCAAAAATAAACAAAAAATGCGCAAAATAAAATTTGATTAAGGAAAAGATGCATAAAACCTCTATTGAATTTTTAATAACTTTGACTTTGTGGGTGTGGGTTTTTATAAAAAGCTTCCAAATTTTGTAAAATCACATCAAAAATGGTCGATTTTTATGTCCAAAAAGGGGGTTGGGGTTCTTTCAGAGCATCAGGCTCTTTTAGAACTTTTATGAAATTTGGAATTTAATTCTTTTAAATACATTGACTAATATTTTTTAAGGGTTTTATGCATGCAAACTTCAAAGTCAAGGGTTTTTCAAGGGTATATGCTAACCATGAATATAATATTAAAAGTAACCTCTTACCAGACCTAAGTTCATTTCTATAGACAGCACATGGTTCAATTCTAACTAGAAATATTCATAGCTGATACTATCTACTTATGAGAAATGTATGATTTTCAATAAAAGCAAGATCTAAGCAATCTAGAGGTCCCGGGTTCGATCTCCAACGGTGGCACCCATATTTTCCAACTATTTGTCTCTCACCAATGTGTTGATAATCGTAGACCTATGTGGGATAGCAGCTGGAGGCTAGGAAAGAATGTAATGGTAGTACTGGTAAGAGAAATACCAGGAATCCAATCTTAAGTGCTCGAGCTGCCGTGATTTAACTGAAAAATTGTTGAAAGCGGCATTAAACTCCATTCAATCTAAAAAGCGTAGAGATGTTCCAAAGAATAATAATTTGTTTAAAACTTTCTCTTTCAGGAATCATTTAGAAACAGATTAAAGAATTTCTAAACACAATCAATAATGCATCACCATATATTTATATGACCCCTGGGACCATCCTGGAAATATGAAACGTGTCAACTCTGGTCAGACTAGCTGATCTGCACAGATTGACTAGGGTAAAATTGTTCTCAAATAACGAGTTTTTTTTAATCTTTAACCATGTATTCTTCCTTCCTCTGTAATTATTTCCAAATGACCCCTTTTGGCTGACCTATGCTGGATTCAACCCTTTTTCCAAGTATTTAATTCATAGTTTTCAGATGGTCCTTTTTTGCCTGATGTGTCACATATTCATATTGACAATCAAACATTCATAATTGACAGCCACAATTGCATAGAGGAATAGGTGACTAACTTATGATTGAAGGTCACTGGTTAAAGCCACACCATCACTTGGGTGTGTTGAGGTGAAAAACTCTTACTAGCCAGTCCCAGTAAACCAAGCTGTTAAAGCAGTAGGTTTAAGGTATTGACCTCTCTTTCAAAGACATCCATACATTTGGATTCAGTCTTCAAGAGCAACTCAACAAGTGTCAGCTTGCATGCCAATCAAAATACAATGAACTAGTATAAACTAAGTTTTCTTGATCGAAGCAGACTATATTTATCCATTTATCAAAATGCTTTTACAAATAACTTTGGAAGCACATGCAAGGAGACACAAAAATCATAGAGCTCTAAAATTCAACAAATTACCATAAAACAAGATTTAGACTGATCCAATTTCAAAGAAGAACGTAAAAGTTGATATTAAAAAGAAGTTATCTATAATCAATATTATCTTTTAAAACCATACATTTATCATTTATATAAGTATCACAATAGAATTATGGCTTTAATCTCAAGTTGAAATTTAAGAATACTCTCAAATGAGAATTAGAAAAGTTTTATCATCTTGGGCCCTGAAATAGTTATTATATACACTAGATACATTGCAAGAGAGCTGCCAAATACTGCCCTCCAGAATATTACCAACTTCCAACAATATGCTCAAGGTCAGGTCACGAGGAGCATTTTGTAAAAAAATCCATCCAATATTCGTTGCATAATTGAAAGAGTAATTGCATTCCCAAGACTTGGATGAATGGACATTTAGGCCAAATTACAGGACAGACAGACGGCCGAAGAAGAGGATACCAATACAGATCCAACTTTTGGACGCAAAAAAATGATTGAAGTGAATAGTTCTAGCAAAGAAAATCAAATCAAAGGGCTCACAATGAAAGAAATGTACAATATCTGAGGTCATAATTCCTCTAGCTATTGAATAAGTTGAAATTGTCTCGACATGTCTTCTATATGGTGTAAACTACATTTGGAAAAACTTACTGTTCTACATTTCATTACCATCAAAAAAGATATGAAATAAAGGCAACTTACATCTGATTCAACTTGATGATGAACTGATGGAGGTTTGTCATTCATGTTCTGTAAAAAAAATAATAGTTGTATCATGACACATTGAGCTGGCTCTAATACATAAAGATACAATACAGTTGTTATTGCTCAACCACTTCTATTCGGCAACCAATTGTATTAGGTGAACATCATAAAAAGGCTGATAAACAAAAGCATGAGAAAGTGGACATTCTTAAATGAAAAGTTGTTTAATATTGAATCTTATCTTGTTGTAACCCATTTGAATGATTCCAATGGGTTGGAGCATCATAAGATTTAGTTAGACTTATGCAGCAACTGTATATAACCTTTAAAAATGACCTGTCTTATTCATCATGAAATATTGTATCAAGCAATAATTCCCATAAGAGACCCATTATTTGATGTCCCCTAATTGGGTGCTTAACACAAGTTTTACTATATTCCATATTTTTCCATCTACAGCATTTATTGCAGCTCCCAAAAAACACATCTTTTTCCCCTAGTACCCTTGTCTGTCAGTAAACATTTGTTTTAAATGATGATAAATTCGACACTCATTTGATGTTTATTTTTTTCTGGATTCAAAGAGTTTTTACCTTTGGTTGTTTAAGAATTCCTCTTGGTGTATTCTGGTTAGAGCTAGGTAGATGACTGGCTTCTCTGGGTGTTTTGACTTCATCCGATATTTCCTCAACTCCGTCGTCGCTATGGTCACCCTCGTCACTGAGGTCATCATCATCAACATCTCCCAAACCTAGAGAGTCCTTCAGCGCTGAAATTGTGAATGAATCTAAATTTATTCAATTTAAAGCATTTGCTCGTCACAAAATGTGACAAGCCTCACAAAAAGGACCTGATTTAAACCTTGACATGCTGAACAGTAGCTCAGTGAAATTGCATTAAAATCAAAATGGTGAAAACACTGGATGTACTAGTAAAGCAAGTCAGTATTTTTTTTGAAATATAATTTTCGATTTTTTCTGTTTCACAAAGAAAATCAGTTAGCAAGACTAAAATCATACTGCACATATGTGCAGGCTGATCTTAGTCTATACCTCCCACCAAAGATTTCTGGGTTCAACATATTTTCTCTGCAAAAATCTGACATTTAACCTCACAAAAATGACCTAATTTAATAATATTGATAATTGTAATAATCCCAAATTATTGGTGAATCAATTATTTATAATTTTTCATGTGTTTTATTATCTATGCCACATCTATGGCTCAGCACAAAACAGTTTATGTTTATAGGCAGCCGCAACTGTTTCACACTTAGCCATTGATACATGCAAACATAACTTCATAACTTTATTATCAAAATTACCATGGACATTTTGACACTTTATACATTGTCCATTAGATCTTATTTCATTCATAATCAAACAGGTCTATTTTGTGCAACACATGATAATATGTATCATGAGATGCTAATCATAATTCACCTTTAGTTCCAACTTCTATTGATTTAAAGATTTAATTAGAATTAACTTATATTTTCCTGAACTCAAAACAAAAAATTGCCTGCTTTTTCTTTTTTTATTTTTGCATGTAATTTTTGTCCACCTTTTCTTTGAAAACAAAGCAAATGATTATTGAATTTATTAGGAAATTAAAACAAGTAATTTTTTTACAATGATAGTATGATACATGATAGTCATTTTTTCCTGTGAAAGTAATGATACATTTCAGGAAGAGGAAATGTTTTGCCAAGCACAAACATTGGTAGACAATAAATAGTTAGAAAGAGTGGGTCCCACCTTTGGGGATCAAGCCCTAGACCCTTTGAATGAAAGTCTGACACGCTACCAACCAGAGTTCGAAAGTAATTATTACCTATATTAATCAATTAACTTTTTCAATCTCTTTCATAGTTTATTGTACTTTTCGTCATGTTACCAGGCAACAGTATAAACTGATTCATCCCTACGAACTAAGGAACAATCTGTTACCTGCCAATTTTTTGCATATGCAGAGTAACACACATAACAAATTGACACAATAACAATCTGGTAATAAAACAGTTATTTTACGTTTTTTCTTGTAACAGTGAAAAAACTTTTGCCCTCTGCCTTTAGTATTGGGCAGCAGTTCACAATGTCATCTCCAACACCTCTGGACAATAGTTTTCACTAAAAATGAAACAATATGAAACAAGAGGCTCAAGAGGGCATGTATTGCTCAACTGGCCTATTTAACCCAAGACTTAGCCCTGTCATGCCCATATTTGGGGGTCAATCAAAATTTCTTGAATAATTAAGTAAAAGGTCACCCAAGGAACATCCATGCCAAGTTTCATTGAAATCAGAAGAAAGGTTAGGGAGGAGGAGATGCTTAAAGAAAAGTTTACGCACAGAGGCACTGACAGATGGATGCACAATGGACACTCCGCTATGCCAATAGCTCACTGGCTTTTGGCATGTGGAGGTAATAATTGTATGCTGTTTCTTTGTAAAATTGAGGTCTCTTGCTACAATGAACAAAGTAGTCTTTCCAAAGAGCTTACCCAAATTGCACTAGAACTTCAAATGAAGAATAGTTTATCAATCGTTCAGAGCCAAACTGTACTGTTTTAACTGCCTATATATTGATAGGCAGAAAAACTGTTTCACACTAAGCCATCCTTATGCTAAACTAAATGTACTAAACACAAAACCTGTAAAGATGATTCTCACGATCATTGACAGCTTTTTATAACTTGAGAAGAAATAGATAAACACAGGGAACACAATGTGAATTGTCTTACCAGCTTCTTCTGCTGTGAGATTGTGAAATAATGAAAACAATAATATAAGGGTTGTTATTTACTCTTATTTTAAACACAATTATTATTGATATTGTATAAAACTATTACCAGACTAGTTCAAAATCAAAATCTTGCAGATGTAAACTTTTTTTATTCTTTATCTTTTGTGACTTTCTTGTCTTTTGTGGTCTAAGAAACATTGTCGACATGAAAAATTACTTGTGACAGCAATTTCTTGACAATTATTCCACACTGTTTTTGAAGCTTTTTTCTTCAATTGCATCAAAAAGTGGGATGTGAGGGAGTGGGTTTAAATTCACGAGCTATAGTCACAGGAAGATATAACCCATTATTATTTAAGTACATGTAGTGATTTATCAGAAAATGCACTACTTTTGCCTCATTATTGTGGGGTTATTTTTCACATTTTGCTGTATGATAAACTTGCTTATTAAAAGGATCAGCAAATTTCAGCATTCAGAAATACAGCATTAAATTTGACAAAGTTTGTCAATTTGAAACTTTGCCATTTTCAAGGTTGCATTTGTTCTTTATTCTGTTGCTTTTTAGATATGTTGTATTTCTGAGAATAACTGTTGTACTATATATGTATTGATAAAATGGTATAACTATGAATGTTTCAGATTCTGTTAATGAGCAAGTTTTTCATACAAGTAAATAAGAGTAACAAAACCACAAAAGTATTTCGTGATAAAATCACTACTCAAGTAATACAATGTTTTTTTGTTTTTTTGTTTTTTTTTTAAATAATTTTTTAGCAAAAATAGGCATAACACTGTGGTTTACACAAAGACAGTGTTGTCCATAGGTACAAAGAAGCATCTTCTACCAAGGTATGAATGTTCAAAATTTGGTAAAGGATTTAGGATAAAGTAAAACTTGATTTTTTGAAGCAAATATTCATTAAAAAAACAATTTCATTGCACAAAAGAAAAATATGAACAAGATGACAAATTGTCATAAGATACACCCATTACACTTCATTAAATCCAAGAATAAAAAAAACCCTAAGAACTAACTAAAAAATTAAGCTTGGAAGAGTTACACTTCTTGCACACTGCACTGTCATCAGGGGCGGATTATAATAGTCAAGGGTCGGGTCAATTGGACAGAGTAATGCTTTGGAAAAAGAAGTGGACCCCATCTATCCGCTGGACCCCACGGCTGATCACATAATATGTCCCATTTTTCAATGGGCATATCATAAAATAGCAAACTGTGTTTTAGGCTACTGAAATTGTGTTAGAAAATTTTGATCCCCTAAACACTACAAGAGATGTAGTGTTGACTACATTTAAATATCATACAATGCTTTATGTGTCACTATCATGGTTTGAATTTCTAGCCACCGGCTCTTAATAGCCTCTATCATTCAACTGGAAATACATTCAAGCAGCAAATATAAGACCAATCAACATTTCATGAAGAATCCACACAAATCTGTCAAACTGGATAAATTTACAAATATAATTGCTCCTTTCATCATGACACAGTATCAAATTATCAATATTTAGAACAAGGTGTATTCATCTGCTCCTCCAATATAATTTGTTCGTGAAGGTCTTCTAGGGAGATGAAAATTATAAGAACAAAATTGGCAGTTTCAAATTTAAATAGGATTATGTAGGTTAAAATGTGATTTAACAGTAAAGCAAACAAAATCATAATCATAGTATTTCTAGAGAAATAGCTTTCATATTTGATATCAAACAATCAAATTCAACATCGAGTTGTCTGTAAATTCCAGATATATATCTGCTATGAAGATTTTTTTTTTTTCTTTACTTTAATTGACATAATGAAACTAGACTTAAATGATCTAATATTTACAATATGTTTTTCAAATTGAAAATTCTTTTGTTTGCCTTACTGTTACCATGCACTAGGTGCATAATAAAGACTATCAGTAAAGATTAGTGAGATTAATTCATAAAACATCTAGCAAGTTAAACTATCACATACCATTCCCAGGTCCTGTTAAATAATACGTTCCTTTGAATTATTTATATAATAATCTGTTGTTAGTAGCTCATACAAGAATATGCACATGATAAAAAATAATTTGTAAGCAATGCTAAATATGATTTTCAAAATTCTCCAATATTTGTTACTTCTTTTCTTCAAAGTCTTTTTATCTAAAAGTCTCTATACAAATGTCTCAATTTATATTGTTTCTTGCATAAAACCTATCACCTTAGAGCAGTTTAAATTGTGATGTCTGGATATGTGAAGATGTAGATGACAAAATTTAATTGATGAAATTTTGAAATTAGAACTCTCACAACTTTGATTTAGTTAATAATTGATCAACATTGGCAATGTTTCCATGATGCCCATTAGCTGCCAATATGGAATCAATATTGTTGACTATAATATTAAATCTTGACACACATGCGATTATTTCTAATAAGTCTGCCACAAGTACATATCATGCAGAGATATATTCAACCAAATAGCTTGTTGCAAGGCTGTATATTGTTAGTCTGTTGAATGTTCATCCAAAGGAAAAGTAAATACAAATTTCAGCATATCATTTTTTTACTCAAACAACCCAAACTTTTTCAGTAAATAATCATGCATGATCTGTATTTGCTATTCTTTAAATTTAAGCTTAATCACAATGCATTGCAAGATATGTGTAAAACTTCAAATAATATAATTTCAACTTGAGCAAATCAACATATTTTGTCATTTATCACACAAGTAAAACATGTCATCCTTATATGTGTAACCTACCATCCTAGAACATTTCAATGCTTTCCCAAAGCAATAGAGGCAAAATAGTATGATAAAGTCATTGCTTGTATGTATTTATGCATTTATTTCCTGTATTGTATGGACTCTCTTATACAATCCTTTCTTGATTCAGTTTTAAAGGTCAGTGCAAAACTATTGTTATTGCCTACAAATTATATTATAGGCAATTACAATAATTTTGGACTGTCCCCTCATATTACAGTCGATACTGAAATCAACAGTGACTTTTTTCTTTCTTGAAAGAGATCTATGAGATATTTTCTTTTGTTTATGTTTTACACAGCTTTTTAACATAAATAGAATTATAAATGTATATACCTCTTCTTTTTTCCTCTGATATTTGGTTTGATGTCTGGAATGACATTCCTGATGGTAGATAGGGGGTCTGTAATGACATATATACAGGAACTATTAATAGAATTTGTTTGAGACAGACAGGATCTCTCTGTCACGAGATTTCCTTTGGAGACATATAAAATCTGTCATGAGATTGAGACAAGCCAATCTTAACTATGTCTTATTTGAAAAATTATCATGCAAGGCTTGTGTATCTTTGAAGGATAAATAGCTAAGTGAGATATTCAGATCATGACTATTAGTAAAGAATACAAATGTTATCAACCCTCTTTATTTTTCAAAATTTTAGACTGGTCCTAATTGAAAGAGGTTACAGACCTCAAGAAAGCTGGTGCAATTCGAAGAGAAATAATCCTATTGTATTTCCTCTAATAATAGCACCCTCCCTAATAGTAGCACCCCTACTTTTTTTACTTATCAAACCCACTTCAAATGCCTAAATTTTAGGAAATTTTTGAGACCTTATCTCTAATTTGAGATAAATTTCCTCTAAACTATCATTTATATGAAATTTACCTCAAATTAAAGGGAAAATGTCATAAAAGACATCAATTCAAATATTTTTTTAAATCAGAAAATCCATACTAAATAAAAGCTCCCTGGCCACATTATGTATAGCTCCTGGGAGCGAATATTAGGAGAAATACGGTATCTGGTAACCCATACAATGTACATGTATTTTTTAAATGAACTATAATGGTTGTCCAGGAACAACACTTGTTTAGCCTCAAATTTCTGTCCTTGGTATGTGACCTTGATCTTTGATTTACAGCCATATCTAATTCAAATGTCACTTCTTCACTTTTAATTTGATTGTCACAAAAGCTTAAGTTTATAGAGTTGCTCTCAAACACTCTATCCAGATATGTTCACGTCCCTGAGGAACCTTCATGAATCAAGTGTCTATACTGCTTACCTACTGAGGCTTCTGCAACTTGATAGGGACATCCATAACATATTGTTTGAAATTCACCAATAAATGTAGGAGTTATCCCCACAAAAATTGAATTTGGACCTTTTAGATTGAGAAAAAATCTTTTAAATGGCACATTGCTAATTAAGAGCAATAATGTGAGGTTATTTTGAAATTTGCCCTTAAATGAAGGAAATATTTATATGCTCCAGGCAAGTTTAGATGGATGGACAGATTAACACACATACACAAATTTGTAATAACAAAGACTATGTCTTGCTCCACACCATCAGGCTCAGCAAACAAGAGGCCCAAGAGGGCCTGTATCGCTCCACTGGCTTTAACATCATTAGACTTGCATTAAATGAATCTTTCTTTGAATGAAAACAACACTTTGAAATCTCTTAAGACCTATTTTATATTAATTAACTGGGTATGGCTCACATTGCACCAAAATTCTCAAATTTCATTGAAATTGGCCTCACCTTCATCAGGAGATGTAGTTCAAAAATTTCGGGCTCAAAATTAGCCACACCCTGACATGCCAATATTTAAGGGCTAATTAATATTTCGCATACAATTTTTGAAAAGGGTCACAGAAGGAACATTCTGGTAAAATTTCATTGAAATCAGCCCAGTGATTCAGGAGGAGATGTCCTTCAAAGAATTCGGGCTCAAAATAAGCCCCACCCTGCCACACCCATATTTATGGGCCAATCAAAATTTTGAGAGCAACTTTTGGAAAGGGTCTCCCAAGGAACATTCTGGTTAAGTTTCATTGAAATCGGCCCAATGGTTCAGGAGGAAATGTCCTTCAAAGATTTCGGGCTCAGATAAGCCCCGCCCTGCCACGCCCATATTTGGGGGCCAATCAAAATTTCAGGAACAATTTTTTAAAAGGGTTACCCCAGGAACGTTTTGGTAAAGTTTGGTTGAAATTGGCCCAGTGGTTCAGGAGGAGATGTCATTCAAAGATTTCGGGCTCAAAATAAGCCCCACCCTGCCATGCCCATATTTGGGGGTCAATCAAAATTTCTTGAACAATTTAGGTAAAGAGTCACCCCAGGAACATTTTGGTAAAGTTTGGTTGAAATCGGCCCAGTGGTTCAGGAGGAGATGTCATTCAAAGATTTTGGGCTCAAAATAAGCCCCGCCCTGCCACGCCCATATTTAGGGGTCAATCAAAATTTCTTGAACAATTTAGGTAAAGGGTCACCCAAGGAACATTCATGCCAAGTTTCATTGAAATTGGCCCAACGGTTTGGGAGGAGAAGATTTTTAAAGATTTCAAAGTGAAAAAATGCCACACCCTGCCACGCCCATATTTGGGGGTCAATCAAAATTTCTTTAACAATTTTAGAAGAGGGTCATCCAAGGAATATTTCTACCAAGTTTCATCAAAATCCGCCCATAGGTTTTGGAGGAGAAGATGTTTAAAGAAAAAGTTTACGCACGGACGCACGGACGCACGGACGGACGGACGCACGCACGACGGACACACCGCCATGACAATAGCTCGCTGGCCTTCGGCCAGTGGAGCTAAAAAAGGAGGAATGTCTGCCCTTCATTCATGTAAAATCTTAGAATTTCTAGGGGCATCCCTGAAAATTCCATAAGCCAAAAGACCCCACAGACCCCACCAGCTACACAAATTGTTACTCAATAGTCTTAATCCCAAAACTTACATCAATCTCTTCATCAGGAGTCTGAATTCTTCTCTTCTTTGGCTCTATAACTTCTTCATCTATGTCTGTATCATCATCAGTTGGGTTCTGAAATTTGGTAAGGAACAGATGGATTGACTTCTAACCCTGGCCACTTTCATAACTTAACCTTTGTCGTGCTGAACCCAAAATATTCCTGCTTTGTCAGGAGCTATAGACAAACATCAGCCTGCACATATGTGCAGTCTGATGTTAGTCTACACCACCTGTTTCTCACTTTCAAACCAAAATTGTCAATAAATTTAGTTTTTCAAGTAAAACTGGGCTATAGTTGGTACTTTCAGTGCTTTTCACCCTTTGATTTTGATGAAAATTTTTAGCCAAAATTTAGCATGACAAGGGTTAATAGCTTGACAGAGGGTTAAGGTAAGAATTATCATCCCAAAGTGGAAACGATATTACATGTATAATGTTAGCAGTATTTTACTTTATATGATGTGCTTAGTTTTTTAGTTTCATACATCCATGACATTAAAAGATATTTCATCTCCTTAGTGGGATGAGCTACTGGAGGCTCTGAAAAGACCTCAGGTTGTATTGTTGTGGAAAGCAGAATTTGAGAGGCACTTTTATAACCAAAGATGAAAGGAATTTTCCCCAAGTTGGTGGGCAATGGGGCATACCAGTAATTCAAACCAGTATAAACCATAACAATTCCCATTGGTAAAAAAACTTGAGAGAAAATGGTGACAAATGTAGGGTACAAACACCAACACTACCCAAAACAAACTTTCACCTTGTTGACGAAATGAAAATCAAACAAAAATATTTACTTAGATGGCAAATAAACTCTCATAAATCTCACCTCTAAGAATGGTATCTTTCATAAAGTATATAAATTAAAATGAGTCTGTGTATGACATTTTAAACATTTTACATGTTCCAAACATAAAGACTTAGATCAGACTGTGCTGATGAGTCTTCATAACAAGCTCACTGACTCATCATCCCTGTTTACAGTCAGAGAATACTTTCGATGCAAAGCTTGACTACCCAATGTCTTTTTATAAAGATTTCAGTTCCTTATTTGAGAATAAAATGAATGCATGCTCAGATTAGTACAGTAATTATCTACAAAGAAATAAAAATCAAGATAACATTGCTTTTAACAGTTTTTCAGCCATTTCACTGCAGTTAGAGCACCCAACTAAATATTGGAAAGGATATATGTTTTGCCATCTGGGTTCAAACCTTGGATTATCATGTTGTTTCAAATCAAAGCAACACTTTATAGGAATTTTCAATCAGTCTGGCTTGAGGTTTTTCCAACAATTATTAAGTAGGCAGTGTAGACTAAGATCAGTCTGCACGCCTGTGCAGGCTGATCTAAGTCTATACTGTCTGCTAAAGTCTTATAAACTTACGGCAAAATGTTGAATATCCTGAGTTTCTTTAAAGGACACTCTGTTTTTCTGTATTGGTGAAGAGTCGTCTTCGTCATCTGTGTTGTCATCAATCGGTCCATGATTATGTACAGGTATCTTTGATGTCGCCGCCCCAAACTTTGGTGAAGGACTAACACCTGGTGAAGTTGGTGTTGGTGTTCTACTGTATACTATTCTACCTCCTTTGTCACCTGATCAATACATAGATATAAAGAATGAATCATTGAACAAATCTATCAAAATTGAAGTTATTGTTTTACTTTTCCAATTATGTAGGGCTATGAAATGAATTCTTTTGAAAACAGCACTGCCAACGGATAATGGACAAAATGTCAAAGTAAAATACATTTAGATTTATCCCCATTGATGATATACATTACTCTAATAATAAAGATGCATGCAAAGTTTCAAGTGAATGCCTTAAAACATTCTAAAGATATCACTTAATGTAAGTTTTGAACAGTGACGACCAATACCATGACATGTACACTTAGTATACAGGAATTCCTCAGCTTTTCTCCAAGAACAGCCAAGCAAAAAGTCTATAATCACATATGTATAGGTCCCTTAAAGTTTTCCAAAACTTGGCAAAATCTGACAGTAAATTCAAGACATTCAAATGGCAGGTCAGCATAAAACTACACCAAAAAATCTTTTTATCTAAAGCCACTTACAATACTTTTACACAGACCACTTGAAATACAATCAAGCAAAATTTTAACTTTATAATAACTTGTTTATATGATAAAGCATTTTACTTTTGCTAGAGTAGGTACTAAACAATAGTCAGAGTGACATTAAGTTCAATTTCTAAACAAAATTCAGTATACAGAAATTGTGGCCTTTTATACAAGTATTTGTAGATTCGATTGCAGACAGAAGGTCTGATTTCCACAAAAAAGAAAACATGCAAAGTATGTACTTTTCAGACCTGTAGCAATATGCTCAGTACAATACTTCAGACAAAGATTTATACTTGATGGTATAAAAAAGACAAGATCAGTAACCTTCAAAAACATCTATGGGAAAGGATAATGTAAGATGTCTACTTTCTATCACAACCCACCATAGCTTTATATTAGTAAATAATTGTTACTTAAAACAAATAAAACCTTAAACTAACACCAAAACACAAATACAAAATTTATTGAAAGGTAAATCCTGATCTAGGTGAATTCAATATGTGTAGACTGAGAAAAGAATGCATATGTAGGATAGCTGTTTTTGTGATTCCTGACCAAGTGGGATGAATGAATGATAGCAAGAGAACTTGGTATATTTTTCAGAATAGAATGACTTAAAGATTATATGTCAAAAATTGATGAATAAACAAACAGTTTTATTAAATCTATACTGAGTACTGTATAGCTGTAAAATCTTGCTTATTTCACAAACAAAAATCTTTACGTTCAATTAAAAATAGTTGGTTCTACATCCAAGTCAGTTCATGATAATACCATACACCCTTTTTTGTGGTTACTTATTGGGTTTGTCATGTTGAGTAGTATTTTAAGATTATTTTTTTTTTCAATCATATCTACATGAGCCTCATCTACCTGTCTTATTTCGTTTGAAATGTGGAAGCCATTCTGATGCAATGGATTCGATCATAAAACATCAAAACTACAAGCACTTTATCATTTAGACTTAATTTTAGTATCATTTGTATCAATACTTTTTTGGCTTAACAAACCAACAGCATACCTTGCTGATAAATCAGACACATGTATATGTGACCCGTCATGCGAAAAGGGACCATCTGGGTAGTGCTTAAAATGTCGACCCTAGTCAGACTGCGCAGTTTGCGCAGACCTACTAGTGTCAAAACTTTTCTCACTTTGCTAATTTTCTGAATCCTGAGTGATTAATCTACCTTCCTGTGAAAGAATTTTTGAAATTCGACCTCTAGTTTACCCATGCTGGACCAAATCTCTATTTCAGAAATTCATTTTACAGATGGTCCTTTTTTGCATGACAGGTCACATATAGTAAATACATGATTTATATTTTGACAATTTAAGTAAATATGTAAATCTAGAAGTACCAATAAAAGAGACACCTCTATCATAATTTGTGTAAACAAAGGTCACAGTTTTTTGACTGAGGATGAAAGCGAATAAAACAGTTTTCATTTTCCTCAAAACTGTTGTTTTAATATCTCTCTTTTGAAGTTCAATGTATATGGGTTCTTCAAGGGATTACCAAAGGCGTGAAAAATGTTTAAGCAATGCCAGCTTAGAATAACAGCAGAGTAGTTCATGATCACAACTCAATTTTGTTTGTTTTTTGAAATGAAGGTGCATCTAAATATATTTTATGATTATCAAGGAGCAATGCAAATTTAAGAGCTCATAAGATTCTTTAAGTACAAAAGACTAAAGTCCTTCTGCTCAAATCAAATAGTGCTTATACACACTTATGATAATAACAGACATATCAAGTAAAAGGAAAAATTCTCAGTTTGATGAAATAATTTAAAGACAAAGTACAATTGAGTTTTTCTAGAACTGTCATTTCACTACTTGTAAACACATAATTGAGCAAGTGCATGACATTTCCAACAATTTCACATGCATGCAAATCAAAGACTTTCAAGCCAGTCTGTGAATCTTCCTATTCTGACCAGTCTGCTTCCCGCTTTATAGATATGTAAGGTCTCGGCCTGTCTATTGACAGTCAAGGTGTATCAGGGCTTGTGCTAGTATCTAAAATTGAGGAGTCATTGACTCCTAATCCATGAAGCTCTGGGGGTCAACCCATTCTAAAGGGGTCAAAAACAAGTGAAAAGGCAAATTGTCAGTAGTATTTTACATGTTGCAGTGTGATTTGACATTTTCTTGTAACAATATTAAGTCAGAAATTAAAAGTAGAAATCTAAATAGTATACATGATGGATTATTGAAAACTTGAGAGATAAAATCCAGTTTTGACCCTTAAAATTTCCTCTCAAGGGGGTCAAATGACCCCCTATGGAGAAATTTCTAATGGTCAATATTAAGATATTTTCAGAATTATGGGGGTCAAAACCCTGGTTTAAGGGTCAAACACGAGCCCTCTGTATACCTTTTGCATTTTGTAGCCGTCTAGGCTGAAACTATATCTGTCCTTCATGTACACATGAAATTGATGGAAATGTCAAAAAAAGACTCAATTATAAATGAGGCTGTGCTTTACATTTCCAACAATTGGAAATGTTCGTTAGGTGCAACCATTGGGTAGCCTAGAAAGGCACATACCGTAAATATAAAGTTACCTGATGGTCTACAGATACTTTGAGACCTTATCTATCTACTAAACCCATAGTGAAGACTCTGGTGCGGATGCACAGGCTGGTCAGAGTCATTGTTTTGCGCATATTTGAATTGTTGGAAATCTCAGGCACAGGCTTAAATGATATGTACTTCATTAATTTGAAATTAAATTCTGGAACCACAAATCTACTATATTTTCAATTTTATAGCTGGCATTTTGTTTAAATAGGGCAAAATATTTACAGTTTAGAATTATTTATTAGATTGAAAATAAGGCTTGATAAAATTTGAGCTATCATACTCACTCATTTAGCTAGTTAAGTTTATAAATTATCAAATCACCAGTAAGTTAATGAATAGCTTGTTGCAAAAAGTAGTCTGTTATTATCTACTAGAACACCCATGTTTGTGCTAAATAAAGGGATTTCAATGTTCACCTTGTTTTACTATTTGCTTTCTGAACCGAATGGGAGGTCTGCTTTCTTGTAGCTCTATTAAAACATATTGCATATCATATGAATAATAAATCACAAACATATATCAAATAAGAACACAATCATAGCAAATTAGATGACACATATTGTATACAAACATATAATATTCCTAGGCACATTCTTAGGATAATATTTATTTGATCTTTTTTGATGATCTACCAACACAAAATTTCCAAAGATTACATTTCTGCTCATTTTATAAGAAAGTTTCAAAAAGCAAAAGACCTAGAGGCCTGTATCGCTCCTAGGGTTCATGATCTTCGATCAACACTGAAGCTGACATCTGAAATCATACTGAAGTGACAATACAACTACTGGTAAATGCCATCTACTGAAAATCAGCCCCATCGAGAAAAAATCTTTTCTTATTTTAGAGGAGGGTTGAGGGCGGGGATTCTTTAATAAACCAAAACCAGAGATTAGTAATCTGAACACAGGGTTCTTTACTGCAAAAGAAGAATGCAATCTGACATGCAGTTTGGGAGAAGAATTATTTTTCAAAAAGTTTATATTTTGTTTCTATGGAGCTTCAATATTTCTCTGAGAAACATCATTTGTGGAAGCAATCTGAAAAAGATCTTCATTGAAAAAAAACTCATGTAAATGTCATTAAGAATCTAAAAAGCAGTCTCTTGAGATAATACTTTACAAATAAAGTTTAGCATTGAAAGTTTGACCAAATAACCACAAATACAATGCCATGACAATAGCTTACTAGCCTTCAGCCAGTGGAGCTTGAATTTGTGGGTTTAGTTGGTTTATAAATCTTACTTTTTCAAACTCAAATTCAATTTATAAGAAGAATTCACATATCAAATCAACAATGTTATATCAACTTTTTAAACCCTTCCCATTACATCTGAAAGCATACACTTAATAACATTCCACATGTATCTAATCCCTATCTCCCAATTCTATGTAAGTATACCTTTTCTCTTTAGGATTCCAGGAAAAATATGATTGACTGCAGAAGAATTCAATGATGTAAATATTTCTAAGTATGAACATAATAATTGTACTCAAAATTTGTCATTTAATATTCTAGGAACTTCTTTGCAGGGAACGGCTTACGCAATGATCTAATCCTACACCTTTTTAAAGAGTAGGTCAGTAATATTTCTGTGACTTGTATATCAAATCATGGCTTCCTATAGCTTTTCACAAAAGTACTCCCACTAAATTTCATCTAATATGACATGGTCATCCTACTCTTACATATGTTGCATTAAAATGGTGCTGATTACACATTAATTAGCTGGAAGTATTTGAGGGCAGCCAAGCAGAGCCAAGTATGGTAATACATTTTCAAAGAAGTTCTTTATTGTTATATTTCTATGAACCCAAATTTCAAACCAACATGTGAACATACAGCAGCAAGAGTCAATTTGTTTGTTTGTTTAATACCATTTTCAACATTATTGCAGACATATCCCTAAGGCTGGTCTACCTTCCCATGGTTTCCAGTAATTTCTCACACCAGTACAGCAACAACATTTCACCTGAGATAACAACTGCTCATCCCGCTAAGTTGTACGCCCATTAAACGCCCATTAATGGAACACATTATACACCCATTAATGTCTGGCAAAAGTTTGCCATGTCTGGGTTTGAACTCTTGACTCCAGAATTGACAGCCCAATGTGTTCTTATTTAGCTAAGGCGGCAAGATTAAAGAAACTCTACCAAATTGGTTGATTGGTGTGCTTTATATGACAAGAAATCATACATAATACACAAGTAACCAAGGTTATATGAACTCTTGAACTTCTCTAGAGGATTATTTTGACTTGTTGACATTTTCGAGAACTCACCGGGTTTGTTATCTTGTTCACTGTCATCATCACTTAACTTTACATTCTTTGTTAAACTTATCTTTGGAGCAATCTGAAATGGAAAAACAAATATAACATGAAATAGATAAAAGATTTCTAAATTCTAAGTCGGAAAAAGGACATAACTCTTACAAAAATACTACAGAGTTATCCCCCTTGATAGTCTGGGTAGCTCTTGTGATGGTGAAAACACATGCCAAGATGCATGAAGATATCTTCAATAACAACATAGATATGACCAAGGTTAAAGTTTGTCACACCAACGCCAATGCCAACATCAACACTTTGCCAACACCAAGTGAACGACGCCAAGGTAATTATAATACCACTGATTTTCTCCCAAAAAACAGCCAGGCTAATAAGGAGAGAATGAATGATTTTTGCTGGTGGTTTACACATTCCAATCACTTTCAACAAAAGTTGTTGCAACCAAAGCCCTAGACATCACAATACTTTATTGTATACATATTATCATATTTTAGACCAATGGAGAGATATTTTCATTTATCAAAATAATACAAACACTATAGATGAATTGGAAAATAATAGACTATTTTAAAGATGTGCTTACCTCTTTTTCAAATTGATACTTAGGTATCTTTGATTTTCTCATATTGTTACTTTTTCCATGTTGATACTTAGGTATCTTTGATTTTCTCAAGCAATTATCTGGACCATATTTATATCTAGGTATCTTCGATTCTCCTTTTTTATTAAAACCATCACATTGATATGTTTTTATATCTAATATTCCAATTGTGTTGGTTTTTCCTTTTTGATAAGTTGGTATATTCCATTTTTCCACTTCATTGCTTTTTCCATACTGATACATAGGTATCTTAGATTTTCTCATTATGTTAATATATTCATTGAATCAAATTACTGGTGTTGTCAAAATTCTATACAACAAAGGTACACAGATCACCTTATATAGTTAGTTTGGTAGGTGAGAATTAAACCATTCCATCAGTATCGTGCATTTTTTAAACTCTAGAGTAAACAGCTTTGGAAACCATTGTTAAATATCATGAATTTGCTTGGAACATAAAAAGTTTCAAATCCACAATTTCTATACCGATGGCTCAGTGCAAGACTGTACTAATTGTATATACAATGTATATACACTAAGTACATGTGCAGTCTTGCACTGAACCCTTGATACATGAAAACTTTAAAAATGCTGTTTTGTAATGTGTTAAAGATAAAAGGACCTTAAAAATCATAAACCAACAACAAGGTGCCAAATTGTCACAAGATACGCCCGTCACACTGCTTAGTATTAACTGGGGGTTTGAATAGAACTGAGGTTATTTTGAATGAATATTTTTTGCACCCATGAAGTTTCATGATCCTAGCTGTTATACTTTAAGAGATATACTCCGGACAAGATTCAAGTCTGAAAAACAACAAAGGGCAATAACTCAAAAAATAGGTCAGGTAGAATTATGGTTATTGTACACTGCACTTCCCCTTGGTGAGATCTATACACCCATGAGGTTTCATGATCCTAGCTATTATACTTTTAGGGATATACTCCGGACAAGATTAAAGTCTGAAAAACAACAAAGGGCAATAACTCAATAAATAGTCAAGGTAGAGTTATGGTTCTTGTGCACTGCACTCCCCCTTGGTGAGATCTATACACCCATGAAGTTTCATGATCCTAGCTATTATACTTTTAGAGATATACTCCGGACAAGATTCTAGTATGAAAAACAACAAAGGGCAATAACTCAATAAATAGGCCAGGTAGAGTTATGGTTCTTGTGCACTGCACTCCCCCTTGGTGAGATCTATACACCCATGAAGTTTCATGATCCTAGCTATTATACTCTTAGAGATATACTCCGGACAAGATTCAAGTCTGAAAAACAACAAAGGGCAATAACTCAAAAAATAGGCCAGGTAGAGTTATGGTTCTTGTGCACTGCACTCCCCCTTGGTGAGATCAATACACCCATGAAGTTTCATGATCCTAGCTATTATACTTTTAGGGATATACTCCGGACAAGATTAAAGTCTGAAAAACAACAAAGGACAATAACTCAAAAAATAGGCCAGGTAGAGTTGTGGTTCTTGTGCACTGCACTCCCCCTTGATAAGATCAATACAACCATGAAGTTTCATGATCCTAGCTATTATACTTTTAGAGATATACTCCGGACAAGATTCTAGTATGAAAAACAACAAAGGGGAATAACTCAAAAAATAGGCCAGGTAGAGTTATGGTTCTTGTGCACTGCACTCCGCAATGATGAGAAGAATATAATTGCCAAGTTTGAAGTCCATCGGACTTCAAGTGACAGAGTTATGCTCCGGACAAAGAAGTGGACGCCGCCGGACGCCCGGACGCCGGACGCCCGGCCGCCCGGACGCCACGGGTGATCCCATAATACATCCCGTCTTCGACGGGCGTATAAAAATGTCAAGTTTTGATACTAGTCTGTCTGCAAGATAAATGCAGCTTAATAAATAAGGTTAGCAACTTTTACACTTCCTTTAGTCTGTTCTTTTAAAGTGACTTGCATGACTTTGTGGAGTCTGGTTCAGCAAATAAATGATCCCAATTCAATACAATCCTGCCTTATCTGTCCCTTCAAGACAAACACAAAGGAAACTTTTTTGAAAAGGGAATGAATTAATTGCAACCCTTTAACTTCACCTTACTTCCAAACTCATTACTGATTATAAATTAAACCTCCATATCACTGTTATCTCTAAAACTATTTTAAAAAGTGATAGTTAAACAAATTAAACATCATTTCTTAAAGACAACATCCTTTAAACATGACAAAGCTATATATTCATACAAAGTCCACCTTAACACTTTGTAACAATATGCAATACACTGTTAATAGAAATCAAAGTTGTTCACATATATACTATATTTTCTATCCCAAAAGTAAACAATACTATGTATCATCTAACAATAACACTTGTAAACCACTATTTACATATTCAAAATGCCAAGTTTGGATATAATCCTTTCAAAACCAAAATCAATTTCGAAATAGATCAGATCAATTTAACCATAAATTTTATATGTGCCCTTAAATTACTGAAGTATTAGTATCCCATAATTTGATGTACCTCTGTACATGTCACTGTTATTAAGAAAGCTAAATACTTTATGGGATCATTTCAAAAATCAAAAGAACTAACAGCAATCAAGGGGTTTGCCCAAAACTATCATAAGTGCCAACAAATATATAGACGAATATTGAATGTATGGTCATGGAATACCAAATTTATTAAACAAGTCATCTATAAACAGATAAAAACGAGGCTGAGCCGAGTTTTTATCTGTTTTAGATGACAAGTTTATTAGATTCTGTATTTTATGAGCTCAAATTTTATATTCTATTTATAATATGACCCGAATTTTTGCGAAAAATTGTCAAAATTCTTGGAATACAACATTTCCATTTTTTGCAAAACTTATAACGCCATTTAAAACTGACATCACAATATTATACATTATGATGTCATTTTCTTGGTTACAAAATGCTATTCACTCTGAACTCATTGAAATAGTTATCCACCAGAGTAATAACACCCATGTAATATCAAAAATATCTAACGGGGTTATTTCACTTCTGCGACGTAGGTCATATTATAAAGGCACTTACAATAGTTTTGCCCTGACCCTTAAAAAAAATGTTGGTAAATTTTTAACGAAGGTTTGCTTTATTTACAGACACCAAAAGTAGGTTAATCAGGGTCATATTGATGGCTTAGCACAAAACAGTTGTAACTGCCTATATACATGTAGGTAGTAATAACTGTTTCACACTGAGCCATCGATATATAAACTATTGCAATAAAGAATGCCATTTTTAAGGTTGTGAAAATCTGATTTTTTCACAGGAAATGAAAGCCTAATCCTAGTGAAAGGCTGGAAAATCTTTTTTTTCACAGAGTTCAATAACAACAGAAGATCATGCAAGATTAAGTAATTCAAATTATTCTATAAAGCATTTCAGTATTATGTGTATTGTTTGTAATATTTGATTCCTTTATTATCAACAGGAAAGATCAGTGAAATTGTAAGTGTAACAGTTTTTCTCCCATCTGCCAACCTTTAACCTTCTACATGCTGATCACAAAATATTCCTGCTTTACATAAAACTTTTGCAGACAATAATCTTATAATCTGATCTTACCCTATGATGACTGTTTTCTAGTTCTTTGTGTAGAAAAAGCTTGTTCCTGACTTGTTAAAAATCCCCCAAATAGTCAATTTTTAAGAAACATGATATAAGTGCAGCAGGATAAAAGTTAATAAAGAGTTGATTGATTGAATGGATGAAAGCTTAAGGCCACTTTTAACATTTTTTCAGTTATTCAGTGGCTGGAGCACCTAACAATGGTTTCCTGGTATTTCTCTCACCAGTACAACCACCACATTCTTTCCTAGCCTCCAGCTGCTATCTCGCAAAGGTCTAAAATTAACTACCCATTGGTGAGAGACAAATAGTCAGAAAGAATGAGTGCCACCGTTGGGAATGCAACTGGGCACCTCTAGACTGACAGTCCGATGCGCTACCAACTGCACTATGACGGCGACTGTAAATAAATAGATTTAAATACAAAGAAAAGATCGTTTGCATATTATAACATGCAAATACTTTATTGAGAGTTATGGTTACAAGTTGAAGAAAATTGATTGCTCAATAATGAAATATGATTTGATTAGTTTACGTTGTTGCAGACTTAACCTTAGTCTGCAGAATTTGAAATTTGCTTCAAATAAATTGCCAACTCTCACGCCATTTCAACCAATATAGTTCAATTTTTTCCACAATAACTTAGCAGGAAGTAGGAATTGTCTTCATAAGGTTTAGGCAGGAATATGCTTGAAGGCATGAGAAGCGTGAAAGCATTTGAAAAAGGAATAGATCACAAATCTGTAAATATCAAAGAGAGCAAGCCAAAATGGGCTGCATAAGAAGGAAAGTTATTGATAGCTTTTAAAACTCTGAGATACATGTAATAACAAGAGCTGTCAGAGGACAGCAAAGCTCGACTATTCCACATGCTGGAAAATAACAGCAAATCAATATGGACATTGGAAAATTCAATTTAATGAAAGTCAAGAGAAAAGAATCTTTGTCTAGATGTTGATATTATGGTCAAAGAAGCAAGTGCAAGTTTCCAAGCAATAGCTTAAGTAGAAATAAAATTATAACTGACAAACAACATTTGCACATAAAAACTCTGAAAAGGGTTAAGATTCCACTAAATTCAATATCAGAATAATGTATCTTTGTCTTGAGGCTAATATAATGGTTACAGAAGCATGTGCTAGGTTTCCAAGCATAAGCTTAAGTAAAAAAAGAGATATAACTGATATTTTTAATATTTGCACTTTAAAAAGCTTAACCAGTATTTCCAAGTCCGAAAAGGGTTAAAATTCCACTAAATTTAATATCAAAGTAATGAATCTTTGTCTTGAGGCTGATATTATGGTCACAGAAGCATGTGCTAGGTTTCCGAGGATAGGCTTTAGTTGAAAAAGAGATATAACTGATATACAACATTTGCACGTAAAAACTTAACCATGAATTTCTAAGTCCGAAAAGGGTTAAAATTCCACTAAATTCAATATCAGAGTAATGAATCTTTGTCTAGAGGCTGATATTATGGTCTTATAAGCATGTGCAAAGTTAAAAAGCAATAACTTTGGTAGAAACAGAGAATTTAAACACTTGCACATAAAAACTTAACCAAAGCATTACGCCAACGCCCGCATGATCAGAATAGCCCCCTGCCCCCCCCCCCCCCCCCCCCCCCCTCCCCCTTCTACGAATAGTCAAGTTAAAAATAAGAAACACATTTTAATGGGTTTGGGCTATAAACTGTTGTGTCCTTTTCACCTGACCTATGGCTACCTTAGATATTCTTTACTAGAAAAAACTCTAAAAATATCAAAAGCTTCTGTTTGCTAGTCTATAGTCAATACACGTCTACTGCGCCTTGCTCAATGTAGCGTGGGCAGTGAACCAAAATGGTATTTCAGGTAACAAGTTCTTCAACAGGTTTTGTCAAAAAATAATGAAAGAAGTTAATTTAACTTTTTATCAGAGAATATGTAGCTAGATTGCAACACACAGTTGATAACATCAAACAGCTGTGAAGCATTCTCTTTTTGTCAAATTTCATGATAAACTATACCCATGGTACATATTAAATAAAATGCTGCACCCCCACCTTGCAGACAGCTGTAAATCACTCAAAGTATTTCAGTGGATATCCCGAAAATGTGAATAACTTTTCTTGTAATAATCAAACATTCAATCAATTCTCAATTCTAAAAATATACAGAATTGTCCTTCATTAAATTTCTCTTGTTGCTATGCAATAATCCGCTTTAAAGAATGGTGGCAATGTGCATTTTGATTTTTATATTGACTATGGTTCAATGAACAATTGATTGTCAAATTCTTGCTGTGCCTTTCACTTTGGAATTTAAGGTAAATGATTTTCAAATGTTTGTTCTGAATTTCAGCTTAGAGAAATTTATGAAAATATTGATAATAACTTACATATGTCAGTTAAAAGTTTTAACTAGTATAGATTTTATCCTGTCACTAGCTAAAATATTGCCTGATAAAAGGGGGTACGTTAAACTTGTTGATATCAGGTCACTTGATCATGTGACAGCTTTATAATGTCACTTGGTCACATGATCTGCTGGATCTTCTTTTACAGCTGATACTTGTCTGAAAAAGATTACCCTTAACACAATTTTTCTTCTGAATTGGAGTGTCGTTTTTTCATTTATAAAAAATCACTAAATTCCCTTATTTCAATAATCAAATCGCAAAAGCATCGATAACATAGAACATAACTGATGACGCAATCTATAGAAAATTGTGATGATAGCTGTTTACATTCAACCTCAAAAACTGTCAGGATTTTATAGATTGATATGGATGGATTCAATTCAGATTTTATTCGACCGAGAAGGATTTCGGAGATAGTAGCTTTGCATCTGATCTCAATCTTTGTCCATCCTGTGATTAAGAGCATGGAAGGCATTGAAATGAGATTTACTTTTAGCTGCATGACAACAAAATTTGAGAATGAAATGGACGGTTGAGATGTCAGTTAAATGGAAAATCACCCGAAACATATCTTCTTGATCATTGAGGTAAGTTAGTATTGCTTAACTGTTCTTTTGTTAAATTTTCTTACTACAGAATCAGAAATCCTTGCAATTATCAAGTTCTTTGGTTGTAAGCGATCACTCCATCTCACAAATCCATTCACCCATATGATGAGCAGTCACATTTGGTAAATTGGGATAAGATGAAATTTCCATGATTAATATCGAATAGACATTAAAAACAATTGTAACAGGATAAATTGAATAGATGATACTGGTAGGTGACCTGAGATGAAAAAGTTTATTGGGCTCAAGTTTATCGAGCTTGGCTGCAAAATTTATCAGGTTTGCCCCCGGCTCACCAGATAAATTCCTACGCCTTGCCCTATTTACTTTTCCATCTCAAGTCACCAATAATCTATTCTCTATATTCAATTAGGTCAATTAAGCAGAATCAGTGACCAAAGATCAAACTGACCTGTTCAAAATATGTGTGTAATTATTGGTTTAAGAAATCTTTTGAATTGGTTAACAATTAGTTGAAATTCTTAATATTCTACTTTGAATTTGGGTTTGTTTGTTTGGATGGGGTTTAAAACAGCCTTAACAAATTTTTCAGTCATATTGCTGTGGCTGGAGCATCAAAAAATGTAAATTGTAATTTAAAGATTATAGCAAAACTGTTGTAATTTCCCATAGGTTTATAAGCAATTACAATCGTTTCTCTCTAAGCCTTCATTTTTTTCACTTAAAGTGTAAATATGAGGAAATAACACTTTTTAAGATCAATATTTCTTTTCAAAATTGTATGTTGTGTGTACTGAATTTTGAATTGTTTTAAAAAGACAAGTGTTTTCTCAACATATCTTTTGTACCTATAGAATATCTTAATATTCAAGCATAAAATTTTATTATGGGTAGTTCTAGGTCTGATATTGAACTTTTTTTTCATAAAAAAAGTCAATTTGTGCAATTCATATTCTTTTGATTATGGTAACATTCTATCTAACCACAAAGTTAGGCAGACGAGAATCTAGTTTTAAGCCAGAGAAGACAGAAAGATAGAAGATTCTTCTACAAACCTGTTCTTCCCATATCTCTATGTCTGAATCCTCACATAAGTCAGACTTTGTGGAGAGAAATATTAGATTTCATCAACTATATTTGTTTGCTTGAATGGGGTTGAATACTGTTGTTAACAGATTTTCAGTCATATTGCAGAGGATTTAGAACCTAATAATGGATTTCTGGTATTTCTCGCAATTTTGCTGCCCCTCTCCCTTTTTAAACCTCTAGCTTCTATAACACAAGCTTAAGATTTTAACCCGTTTATTTTACTTCGATTTGGATACAAGTTCTGTCAAATTAATCTCTCTCAACCTCAATTCCTGGGAAATTTAACAGTACTCGCACCTAATGTGTTGGCCAATGAAATGACCAAGATCGATAGCAGCTCCCGGGAATCAAACTCAGGACCTTTTATCAAGAGGCAGACTCTCTACCTTGAGGCCATGGATATCGTAAACAACAAGTTTAATGATTATCCACACATTGGTGTAGACAAATGTCAGATGTTTCAAGCCAGTGAAAATGACAAATGAGACCCCTAAAGTAAGCTGATTGGATAATTGAATGTACGGTGAATTTCAAGATCTGTAGTTAATAGTTAATCAGTGACTTAATAGACATTTAAAAAGTGACTGTTGCAATAGTCATGTCAATACAATATTAGCAAATACACTTTGACACACAGTTCGGTGGGTGAATAACTGAATATATTTGTGAAAACTATCTACTGTATTAACTCTGTTTCTTTAAAATGCCTTAACTGTAATCAAATCTTAAGAGAGGCATAGCAATATAAAAGGCTACCAATCCATGATCTGTGAAACCAGCCCGATTACCTCAAAACCATTGGAGTTCGGCGGCGTGGGTTCGATTCCCGGGCTGGTACACTAATAAAAACTAATTGTCTTTTGGATGAGACGTTAAACCGAGGCCCCGTAAGACAGTGCTTTACACCGAGCACGATAAAGAACCATGGCGGATCTCAGCAGTAGTTTCGTCATGTATCCTTGCACTATCCCCTGTAACAACTAACCGTCTTCTGGGGGCGTCGCTCATATGGGCATGTGCTACGGTAGCGACGATAAATAATTGGAAATACACACACACACACACACATCTCAGAAACTTGTTTTGGATTATTTAGGACCTGTAGAGCTACTTACTAAAGTGGAAATAGTTAGAAAAACTGTTGATTTATACAGATATTTTTTTGTAATTTTTCTAAGATAAAATCACTTTGCTGAAAGTCTAAATACCATACATTAAGATATATCTATTCTTAATTGCTATTTCTACCTACATGTACATAACATGCTTCAGGGTGATAAAACAGTACAAATTGTTTTCAATCTATACCTTGCTTAACATGCTGGTGCATGTGCAAAGCAGGGTATAATTTGCAAACAGTTTGCACCATTTTGTCATCTCAAAGGCTGTTTTCATATATCAATTTCCCATTGCTTAAACCTTTTCCTGCTGAATTTGAATTTTGTTTCGAAGAAATTTCCTATTTCTGGGACATGTTGACCAGTTTGGCCTAAGCTTTCTCTGCAATGATTTTAAAAGTAATGAAACACGAATGCCCCCGGAACGGCATTTTTTTTTCAAAGTTTGACCTTGACAGATGACCTTGACCTTGTCACATGACCTTGACTTTGGTACCAGCGGATGCGGATCATTGAGATCTATCATCATGCCAAATATTAGCTTTGTATCTTGAATAGGCTTGAAGATATTGGCAAGGTTAAGTTTTTGGGTTAAGTTTTCGGACAGACGGACAGACAGACAGACGGACACAAGTAAAACAATATGCCCCCGATCTCTCGATACGGGGGCATAAAAATCAGGCTGTACAAATTGATCTAGTCTTTAATGTTTGTCAAAGCTTGGTGTACAGCCAGAAAATGTTGGAAACAACATAAGTGCCTTAAATTACCAAGGGTTTTGACACATTGTTTATAAGGCATTAAGGCATTAAGGAGGTTCCTACATATATAAGTGTGAATGATCAGTGCACACAGGGGATATATATATCAATTAATCTTACCTCTTCTTTGTTCTTCTATTGATGGCAGAAAATACAAAGATGTAACATTAACATTTTGTTACTTTCTTCATATCTTACCACCTTTTGTGGCACAAATTTACTTTCCCTTTACAACTTTTGATACAAGAAGATGGCTTGATAGTACAATAATCAAGTCAAAATAGAGTATAACTCATTAACTGTATTTTGGTACGCTCTGAATAGCATGCACTGCTCTTGTGGCATGGAAGCAAATGCAAAGCTTCAAAAAATATCTTGGGACAATAATTGAAGTATGGGCAACAAAATACAATGCCTTCACAAACAAAAAGAGGCTTATAGATGGACTATTTTGTTCCAGAACTGTGGGGCTTGAGAATGCCATCTTTACCTAACATTATCATGAATTAAGTGACAACAAACCTACTACACTGCCAGCTATCTAGACCTAGGTAAGTTGATTTAACCCTAGTCATGCTGAACCTGGAATATTCCTGCTTTAGCAGGAGTAATAGACAAAGAGTGCAGTCTGATCTTAGTCTATACCACTAGGTTTTCCTTCTTAAAACCAGAAAAGCATAAAATTGTGTTTGTTTTTTTTAAAATAAATACTGACTCATGATTAGTGTCTCGGCTGCTTTCAGAACTTTGGTTTTAGTGCAATTATGCGAAGTTTTTTATTCAGCATAACAAGGGTTAACAAAATAATCTTTTTGAATGAATCTACGAAGGGCAATAACAGACCAACTGCTAGTGATGATTTTGTGATTTTTATTTTTATTTAGGAAAGTACCTAAAATGCATGCTGTATATATGCAACAAAAACTTAAACTGTGGTGAAGAAATACTGGCAAGGCAATATTTTGAGACAAAGAAAATCCTTTGTTGTTAGCAGGACAGTAAAACTCATCCTAAAGAAGTACAGTAGGAACTGACCTTTTTCCTATGATCATCCATGGCGGAGCTGACGTCTGTATCATCCCCCCAGGACTCTGGATTATCTCCTGTACCAGACATTTTACTGGTACCCTCATCACTCTCATCTGGGAGAAAAAAAAAAACATTGTTACAGGGGACCTGTCAGCATTCCATCATTTGAATGTATTTATTGTCTTAAGTTTCCTGTACAAATATATTGAGCAAGTGCGTGACATTACCAACAAATTCACTTGTATTCAAATTTAAGACTCATATTAGTCTTTGCATCTGCACAGTCTGATCTGAGTCTTCACTCACTATTTGTTCAGTGAATAGTTACAGACTCTTGGCCTACATTCAAAATCAGAGACTATTTGTTAATTCACTATGTGGCTGGCTACTTAGAAAAGTAAAATTTGTTCCATCATACATGCATGAAATTGTTGGATGTGTCACAGGATCATATATGATATATCTTTAGCTTCTTAGTAGGCTAATCAGTGAATGCTTATTTTTCAGACATCAGTATAAATGATACATTAAGTGGGAATGGTAACAATTACTCAATTAATTGAGTACTTGATCAATCGTCCGAGTATCAATTACCAATTTCATTAAGCGATTCATTGAAAAGAAAAAGAAAATCATATGAAAAATAGTTTCCAAACTATTTCCAAGCTCTCTTTTAATTAACAGAATGCTACATCACCATGCCAAAACATTATTATTCAAGCTTATCCATGTTGTTGTTGCTTGGGTTTTGGTTTGCCACAGAAAAATGTTAAACATTGAATAAAGCAGAGACAATGCAATCTCTTAGTATGTTTTAAACAATTTTCAGTGTTCTGAAACTATTTAACGGCCAAATGCTATCTCAACTTTCATTTCAACCAATATATAGGCCGCAAATACCGTATTTAAAGGTGTTTGAAGTTAATATTTAAAAATTGTGAATTCAATCCGAGTACTTGAGTACTCGATCAAAAAGACGAACAAGTACTCTATTAGTAAAAATGGTATTTGTTAGAATGCCTCAGTGCTGGTATATTTCTTTGTTTGAATGGTGCTGTACCCAGTTTTGATAAAGTTTCACTTTTAAGAAAACCCTTTAAATTTAGTTTATCTGTGTTATAACTAACTTTTATCACATTTTTATCAATTCATACACACTTCTTATGTGGTATAACAAATGCAGTTTCTTCCTAAAATTTTACCAATCTAAAATTAAGTAATTCATTAAGTTATCTTTGAAAGATTTTTTAAAAAACTTAGGACTTGTAAAGTTCTCTCATTTGTTAATGAATAAACTATAATATTCTGTTAAAGCACATACCATCATCCCTAACCACCTCAGTCTGTGGTAGACCAAACATATCTGAGCCTGATGATTCTCTCGGTGTAGACTGGGCGATCGATGGCGGGTTTCTGGGTGTACTCTGTACACTGCCACCTGGTGTCTTCTTCTGTTGTTTCAAGTTGTGATCGTACACTAGCTGTGAACAACCGTGGTTGGCCTTCATCATGGCACAGTCTTCTGCTGACCAACCTGGTTAGATATTATTACAAAAAGAAGAGATCATGAGAACTTGAAAGCCATGAATGGCTTGAGTCGCTCCACAGGCTTGAATTCCTTGTAATAGCAAATCTAAGTTTTGACTAGATTTTGAGATATTTTGGGTTCTACTGATGTTGAAATGATTTTCAAAGTTTCCATTAAATTACATATAGAGAAATGACCTCCGCCCATAAAATACATATTTTTCATCTAATCACAATAAGTTTTGGCTGCATGATAATCGGTCACCCAAGAATCATACCAATGAAGTTTTATTGATATCCATCGGAAACAGTCTGAGAAAATGATTCTCAAAGTTTCCACTATATAACATATAGAGAAATGACCTCTGCCCATAACATACATATTTTTTATCCAATCACAATAATTTTTGGCAGACTGATAAAGGGTCACCCAAGAATCATTCCAGTGAAATTTGGTTGATATCCATCAATTACACTCTGAGAAAATGATTTTCAAAGTTTCCACTATATAACATATAGGGAAATGACCTCCGCCAATAAAATACATATTTTTCATCCAATCACAATAATTTTTGGTAGATTTATAAAGGGTCACCCAAGGATCATTCATGTAAAATTTGATTAGTATCCATCAATTAGAATCTGAGAAAACTCACTTTTTACCATATTTGGATATTAGCCACGCCCCTTAAATCCATGTTTTTCATTGGATCCAAATTTCTTGAACAACTTTGAAAGAAGGTCACCCAAGGATCATTCCTATGAAGTTTGGTTGAAATTCATCCAGTAGTTTCTGAGGAGAAGATTTTTAAAGAAAAAGTTTATGACCTGACGCATGGACGGATGCACGACGGACACAACGCCATGACAATAGCCCCAGTGGCTTTCAGCCAGTGGAGCTAAAAAGCTATATAAACATCTCAAGATCTAGAAAATTTTCAGATTTTTGTTTCAAATAGAAAGACTGAATCTAAGAAAGTTAAAAACACCCTAAAAAAAAAGAAATGGATCAATTGAATTCTGTCTACACCTTCAGTGTAGAAAGAATGTAAACAAGAACTCCTTTCACTTTGCATCATGTGCAATTATATAATTCAATTGACTTTGAATTAGGAGATGTCCATTTCACTAGTTTCAGTTTGCATGTTGGTATAATGTGGATGCACCAATGTAAAACTATCATAAATCCACCTGCTGCAACATCAAAGAATCAATATAATAAAAAAAAATCTGTAAATGGGCTACCAATGAGTGAAGACAGATATGAAATGTAAATTTTTATGTTCTTTTAAAAACAATTTTCATTGGTGATTCTATGATGTTGCAGTAGCTGGATTTATGATAGTTTTTGAATCAGTGCATCCGCATTATACCAACACGCAAAATAAAAGTTGTGAAATGGACAACTCCTAATCACAACCCCATTAATAGCAATCAAAAAAATTCAGTGAAGCCATTTTCATAAGTGATTTTAATGATGTTGCAGTGGCTGGATTTCTGATAATTTTACACCATTTCATCCACAGTATACCTACATGCAGAGTGAAACTAGTGAAATGGATATCTTCTAACCAAAACACTGTTAATTATAAAAGCAATCAAACATTCAGTGAAGAGAGTACAAATCCTCCTTATTGCAATCTTGAAAAGCAATTCACTTGTTAATAGTAACTAGCTTTAAGCACAAATGTTAGATTTTTACAAAAATAGATATGCATCCAACTTTTGGTTAATTGCAACAAATATGTTAACAAATTGGTGCTATAACTAACAGGAATCTCCCTACAATGTGGGCCAGTCTGAAACTGTATCATTTAGAGCAGTGTTGAACACTTACCTTTTGAGTCCTTTATAAAAGTGTTGGCATTGTATCTCAAGAGTAACTTCACGTGGTTAATGGAGTTCTCTTGACAGGCATGATGAACACTTACCTTTTGAGTCCTTTATAAAAGTGTTGGCATTGTATCTCAAGAGTAACTTCACGTGGTTAATGGAGTTCTCTTGACAGGCATGATTATCACTTACCTTTTGAGTCCTTTATAAAGGTGTTGGCATTGTATCTCAAGAGTAACTTCACGTGGTTAATGGAGTTCTCTTGACAGGCATGATGAACACTTACCTTTTGAGTCCTTTATAAAAGTGTTGGCATTGTATCTCAAGAGTAACTTCACGTGGTTAATGGAGTTCTCTTGACAGGCATGATGAACACTTACCTTTTGAGTCCTTTATAAAAGTGTTGGCATTGTATCTCAAGAGTAACTTCACATGGTTAATTGAGTCCTCTTGACAGGCATGATGAACACTTACCTTAAGAATACTTTATAAAGGTGTTGGCATTATATCTCAAGAGTAACTTCACATGGTTAATTGAGTCCTCTTGACAGGCATGATGAACACTTACCTTTAGAATCCTTTATAAAGGTGTTGGCATTGTATCTCAAGAGTAACTTCACATGGTTAATGGAGTTCTCTTGACAGGCATGATGAACACTTACCTTTAGAATCCTTTATAAAGGTGTTGGCATTGTATCTCAAGAGTAACTTCACATGGTTAATGGAGTCCTCTTGACAGGCATGATTAACACTTACCTTTTGAGTCCTTTATAAATGTGTTGGCATTGTATCTCAAGAGTAACTTCACGTGGTTAATGGAGTCCTCTTGACAGGCATGATGCAGTGGGGTCCTGAAGTCATAAAATTATTGCAAAATAGGTAAATAATAATTTTAATCCTGCCCTATAATCTTGCTTGTCTCTTCAGTCTTTGATTTATTGGTGAAACATACCAAATCAGGAGACTTGTGCTTGACTTGATATAGATGGATCAGCACAAATCTATTGTAAGTGCCTATAAACATATAGGCACTTACAATGAATCTGCACTGAACCCTTGCTTTGCTCAAACTTAAGATCCCCCACTTAATGGACATTGTCTCTGAGGAATGCCCTTCAATATTTTCACAAGATTTTTTTTAAAAGGGCATGTCTACTTAAGATTTTGAAAAAATACCGCAAATGATTTGAGTTCCATTAAAAAATACAAAATTTTACTCTGAAGAAATGAGTTAATTGATGTGTAAGACCAATTTAGACCCTACAAGGCACTGTTAACCTTTTTCAAAACAATATTTAGACTGATACAATTTAAAAGAAGTTGCAGACAACAAATTCAGATATCAAGTATTGAAGAAATGGCCGTATCTAAGCTGTTCAAGCTTGGGGTATTTTAGTACCAATTGCCATAATATCTCTGTGAAAGTAATTGATAAAATAATCTTTGTACTATACTGGCAATAAAATATGTTATAACTAAGTATTTTAAAAAAATGAAGCAATGTCACTGGCAAACTCTTCAAGTTCAGCTGAGTTTTGGCTTGTCACTTGACAGACAAAATACACTGCAACTCCATTATAACGAAATCTGTTAGAGCGCTAAATCCATTATAACGCGGGGTCCGCTTGGCTCCCGAAATTTAGGGGGGTTGACCATTTTGGGATGCTGCGGCGATGTTACCCGATCCACCGTTAACGCTGTTTTCATCGCGATTTTAGATCGATAGGTGAAAATTCCGAGACTAAAATCGATACTGAGCTAAGCCAGGTAAATCAATACAATTGTTTTTCACACCTCCCGCGGAGCAGTGGTGGCGATAAATGCCTCAGGTCAGAGAGAAATGGCTAGTTTGATTGCTGACAGACGTAGGCCTATAGTTATATCACTACCGCTGGAGTACCGAATTCAATCACGAGTAAAACCAACACATCCTTGCCTAACCCCAAACTGCTATCTCACATAGGTCTACGATTAGCAACCCATGGATGAGTGACTTATAGTCAGAAAGAATGAGTGCCGCCGTCGGAGAAACACGAAATATTGACAGTCCGGCGCGCTCTTAACTGCGCTTTGTCGACCGTGTTGGGACGTAATTGGACACCGATAAGTCTAGCTCGCATGCGATTAAATCCAAGTTAATAAATTTCAGAAGAAGCCGTGTTTTCGCAAAATAAGCTCATCTCGTTTTATATTCTCAAACCTTGAACATTTACTGCTGTTGACAAACGTTTCAAAAAGCGACTCCCCCCGTACCTAATTTATTTGTTGATTACCTCCCTTTGCGAATCCCGTTGCATCTTCTTATAAATATTACTTTTTTGTAAATATATGATAAAATTTTGTTTCTTTTTTATTAAACTTATTCATATTATAGTCATGTTTTAAAGGGTTTGAAAATTCAAAGCCCAAATGAATTATTCCTATCTCTCACTAAATAGACAACTTAATTAAGATTTAAACAGGAAGCTATATTTAAACCTACATTTCCCGCTTTAGAGCTTCGAACAAAGAAACTAAAAATGGCGCGAAATTGATAGTGACCGCGCCGCTTCGCTTTCGTGTGGACTGTCTCTCCTGACGATCTACTATCTGATAATCAAAGCCGTGGTTTAACATCTTGTCAAACCAAGGGTTACGATCATTTTACTTATACGGTTTTCGAGAAGTTTTCGATATCCCTTGACTCGTGAAGATGATGTATTAAATGGATAAGCTTATCTCCGCAAACCGGCGATCCAAATGTCGTAGCTACTGAATTTACGGCATTTTTTCTCGCTCATCGAAGAATGCGGTCCTGCAATCCGAGAGATTCGATTACTTTGGTATAGTTTCGATTGGACATAGGGTATTAATTATTTTGATTGCGTAGATAATTATTTTCTCCTATTTTTCAAAAGACAATATTTGAAATATGAAATCCGTTGATCTTATGAACCTTAATGGATTTTACTAACTTTACCCTTTGCGATCGTTTTTATCGGTGTTTCTCAGCTTCCGGGCGGGTAGGCCCGAGAAATCGGGATTCAGAGAACTAAGAGAAGTCTGCGATCGTTTAACCATACACACTATATTACTTTATCAAAGATAGTTTTGTTTAGCTAAGGGACAACTAAACTATCTTAAAATAAACAAGAGCCATGTTGGACATGGACATCCCCCGCCACAAAAGCTTGATAGTAAACTGAAGCCTAATAGATTAAAGATTCTTTTGTACTGTCAGAGATTTACCTCCTATTAAATCTAAGTATTAAAAATAACAAAGGGCAATAACTCCAAAACTATGCAAGCAACAGTTATAGTTCTGGTGTATTGCACTTCTCCTCCATGAGATCTATCCACCCATAAAGTTTCAAGTTGATAGCTATTATACTTTAGGAGATATGCTCCAGACAAAATCTAAGTATCAAAAATAACAAAGGGCAATAACTCCAAAATTATGCAAGTAAGAGTTGTAGTTCTTGTGCACTGCACTTCTCCTCCATGAGATCTATCCACCCATAAATGTTGAAGTTGATAGCTATTATACTTTAGGAGATATGCTCCAGATATAATCCAAGTATTAAAAATAACAAAGGGCAATAACTCCAAAATTATGCAAGCAAGAGTTGTAGTCCTTGTGCATAGCACTTCTCCTCCATGAAATCTATCCACCCATAAAGTTTCAAGTTGATAGCTATTATACTTTAGGAGATATGCTCCAGACATAATCTTAGTATCAAAAATAACAAAGGGCAATAACTCCAAAATTATGCAAGCAACAGTTGTAGTTCTTGTGCACTGCACTTCTCCTCCATAAGATCTATCCACCCATAAAGTTTCAAGTTGATAGCTATTATACTTTAGGAGATATGCTCTGTGGTCAGATTTCAAAGACTCAAATAAGCTGTTATCTTATACAGCTAACATAAAGGTAACAAACATGAAACCCCCTTTTTGCATGACATATTTTTAGACACAAATTTAAAATAGTTTACGGTAAAGGGCATCTGATTTTTTACTCAAATTTGAAATTTCAGCAAATTCTGAGCATAAGACTAGGAGAAATGAAAGAATAACTATATTTTACGTGCTATCGTAAAGGTAACAAACATTAAGCCCCCTTTTTCCATGATATATATTTTTTTACGTTAATTTCAAATCGTTTATAGTAAAGGGCATCTGATTTGCTACTCAAATATGAAATTTCACTAAATTCTGACTGTTAGACTAGGAGAAATTTGGGAAAAACTGTTTTTTACCCTAAGTCCCCTTTTCCCGTGACGAAGCCTCAAATCCAAAAAACGTCACAGATGCATCATCACTATATCATAGGGAGTTCACATGGTAAGTTTCATTCAATTTGGCCCAGGGGTTATGGAGAAATAAATGAAAGAATAACTGTATTTTACGTGCTATCGTAAAGGTAACAAACATTAAGCCCCCTTTTTCCATGATATATATTTTTTTACGTTAATTTCAAATCGTTTATAGTAAAGGGCATCTGATTTTCTACTCAAATATGAAATTTCACTAAATTCTGACTGTTAGACTAGGAGAAATTTGGGATAAACTGTTTTTTACCCTAAGTCCCCTTTTCCCGTGACGAGGCCTCAAATCCAAAAACCGTCACAGATGCATCATCACTATATCATAGGGAGTTCACATGGTAAGTTTCATTCAATTTGGCCCAGGGGTTATGGAGAAATAGGTGGGGACGGACGGACAGACGGACGGAGGGACGGACGGACGGACGGACAGACAAAGCGGCGGCTATATGCTCTCCGTTCCGGGGAGCATAAAAATACCAAAGCAATAAACCGCGTTTGTTCTTCAATTCATTGCCGAGTTTTAAAAATATAAAATATGTAAATAAATATGTACATGTATATTTAGATATCCGATATCATCAATATTGACTCTGTGTCTGTTACGTTTCCGCGGTACGTTATTGTTCACCGCAGGAGGGGGGGGGGCGTCGGCGGCGGCCGGGGGGGTACAGCCTTATAGCAGATACATCCACTTCTTCCGCTGTTTTATTTCTTGGACCCCGACCACCGCATTTTAATGGAGTTGCAGTGTACAGTATAATTGTGCCATAATGGGTGACTAAATTCTTCATTAGCTAGGCTGTTCTCTGAGAAAACTATGTTTTTATGATCACCTCGCTGTCGTTCGCGTAGGTGTTGGTGTGTCAAACTTTAACCTTGGTCATTTCTTTGTTGTTACTGAAGATAACAGCATGAAAATTGGCATGTGTGTTGCACATCACAAGAGCAATCCAGACTATCAAGAGAAATAACTCTGAAAGCATTTTAATAAATGTTATGCCCCTTTTTTAACATAGATTTTTTGCATTATCAAGGACCTGCAGCCGAGCCTTGGCACCCATAGGTGATGCTCTTGATTTTAAAACAGGGCATTGCTTTGGCAAAACCATACCTTGAGTTTCTGTCTATTTCATCTGGATTTGCCCCGTTGTCCAGCAATAGCCTGGCAATATCGTCTCTTTTGGTTGTATCCAGAACTGATAAATGTAAGGGAGTGAATCCATCCTATAAGAAAATATAGCATTATTTTTATTTGTTTTTATTTGTTAACTTTCAAACTTGGCAGTTGAAGAAATCTAGAGAACAAGAGGACCCTGAGGGCCCTAAATCGCTCACCTGATATTTCAAGTTAATTATCATTAAGACTCCTTTCCCTATGATATGGCATGAACCTTCCCATTTTCAAAAGAGTTCATTCTTGTGACCTGGCAGACATTTTGATCAAGTTTCATGGAGATTGGACCATATTTGGGGCGTCTGGAGCTCTTACGAGAAAATTGTCATTAAGGCCCCTTTTCTCGTGATATGGCACGGATACTTCCCAGTTTCAATTGACTTTATCCTCATGACCTAACAAACATTCTGACAAAGTTTCGTGATGATTGGACCATATTTGTGGCTTCTAGAGTGTAAACAAGAACATTGTCATTAACAGTGCTCTCAATAAGCGGAAGTCGACGTAATATACGTCCAGAATTTCAGAATTTACGTCCGGAAAATCAAACCGGGACGTAAAAAAACGTCCGAGATTCGAGGAAAACGTCCTGTAAATTGACCCGGACGTTTTACGAATTTACCTAATAAAGGATTAAACGAAAGTCTACACATGCAAAAAATCGATAATCAACGCGAGCATACACATTGTAGTCGATCAAAACAAGCCATGTGCAACGCGCGGGGTATTAACTGTCGCTATAACAACCAGTCTCTGATTACGCAATCTTGTCGGGTTAGCGACGCATCATTTCTGCTTCTGTCATTATCTTTCTTAGTCGGATACAGATCGCGAGGGTCCTTTGATAGGATTATTGAAACAAACAAAATTCAAATCAGCGGAAAATTCGTTATTTCAAACGTAGTTCATGCAGCTCAGACCGATAAAATTTCGTAATATCGCTTCTTGAAACTCTTAGAATAGATCTACGGGTAATATATCCGAAGTGAGAAAGACGCTACCGAAAAACATTTACGAAAGATCATTCGACTGTCCTCATTTAAATACGTGTAGAAACAGCATCTTCGGAGAACGTGGGGAAATCCCAATGACGTCATTTAAGTTGTCTGCAACATGTCTGACGAGAGATTTGAAATGACGAATTTTTCATGATTTCTGCTATTTGGATAATTCTGCGTAAGTTTAAATAGGCTTAGAACTTTAAGATTTATTGGCACACTGTCTAGAACGTTCGCCATCTTTGGAACGACAGGCCGAGGAAAATAAAGACTGCATTTATTTCCGTAATATCGCCGGGGACCAAAACATCGTAACTAAAATTTAAGTAAGCCGTATTTCCTAGGCCCACCGCGCAAGATACAGCTAAGGACCGATTCCAAATAGAAACTCCACATTTTCTCATAGTAGTTTCCATATTTTATTCAATGAAAGTAATAAAAGGGGATTGTGAAACAAAAGCTCGTCCCTTCAGCTTAAAGTCAAAACTACAAGTTTTAAGGCTTGGAAGTCATTTATTCATAGAGAACAAACCAGAATCATGGACTTTGGGAGCAAAAATTTAACTTACATTTATTAAGGAAATGAGCATTTACAAAGTGTACAGAAAAAGGAAGATGTGTGTGCGGGGGGGGGGGGGGGGGGGGGATAGCAGGGGGAGGGGTTAAAAATTCCTTTCTTCGTAAAAAAAATTCCTGAAATCCCAACATGGAATTACAAAAATTCCTGATTTTGGCCCTTATTGAGAGCACTGCATTAAGGCCCCTTTTCCCGTAATATAGCACAAATCCTTCCCATTTTCAAAAGACTTTATCCTCATGACCTAACAAACATTCTGACCAAGTTTCATGAAGATTGGGCCATATTTGTGGCTTCTAGAGAGTAAACAAGAAATTTGTCATTAAGGCCCCTTTTCCCGTGATATGGCACGGATCCTTTCCATTTGAGCAATTTTACAAGGGACCACCCAAGGAATATTTCTGCCAAGTTTGGTTGATTTTGACTCATAAGTTGAGGAGGAGATGTTGTTTAAAGAAATTGTTGACAAAATTGTCATTAAGGCCCCTTTTTCTTTGATATGGCACGAATCCTTCCCATTTTCAATTGACTTTATCCTCATGACCTAACAAATATTTTGACCAAGTTTCATGAAGATTGGACCATATTTGTAGCTTCTAGAGTGTGACCAAGAAATTTGTCATTAAGGCCCCTTTTCCTATGGTATGGCACAGATCCTTTCCATTTGAGCAATTTACAAGGGACCACCTAGGAAATATTTCTGCCAAGTTTGGTTGTTTTGACCCATAAGTTTAGGAGGAGATGTCGTTTAAAGAAATTGTTGACAAAATTGTCATTAAGGCCCCTTTTTCTGTGATATGACATGGATCCTTCCCATTTTTCATAGACTTCATCCTAAAGACCTTACAACCTTTCTGACAAAGTTTCATGAAGATTGGACCATATTTGTGGCTTCAAGAGTGTAAACAAGAAATTTGTCATTAAGGCCCCTTTTCCCATGAGATGGCAAGGATCCTTTCCATTTGAGTAATTTTTACAAGGGACCACCCAAGGAATATTTTTGCCTAGTTTGGTTGATTTTGACCCATAAGTTTAGGAGGAGATGTCGTTTAAAGAAAAAGTTAATGCCGTGACGGACAAACGGACGCCAGACATTGATCGATCACAATAGCTCCCTTGAGCACTTCGTACTCAGGTGAGCTAAAAGACAAGGTCAAAATTTTCAGGAAGTTTCTTTGCACAGATTTCAATTTCATTTGGTCTTTTTATCCATTGACCATTGTGATTTGAAACTGGCATAGAAACTATGTCTACAACTTTTAAATTGACACACAAAAATTCTTTATAACTGTTTGAAGAATAAAAATTACATCCAAAGTAACAAAAGTAAAACAAGAGCACCGCAAGGGGGTGCCAACACTCGGCTGTTAATTATTTCCTAGGCAGATGCAAAGATATGAACTTGGTACCTACTGAAAGGTCTTGTACCAAGCAATGATCATTTGAAATATGAAGGCTCTTTGACTAACCATTAAAAAATTATGACCAAGGTTCAATTTTTTCTAACGAATTTGACCTTGAAAAATAACCTTGACCTTGACTGATGACCTTGAACTTGGTACCTACAGAAAGGTCTGGTCCCAAGCAATGATCATGTAAAATATGAAGGCTCTATAACTAACCATTCAAAAGTTATGACCAAGATTAAATATTTTCTAACAAATTTTACCTTGAAAAATGACCTTGACCTTGACTGATGACCTTGAACTTGGCACCAACAGATAGGTCTTGTCCCAAGCAATGATCAAGTGTAATATGAAGGCTCTATGACTCATCATTCAAAAGTTATGACCAAGGTTAAATTATTTAGAGATTTTACCTTGAAAATGACCTTGACCTAGACTGGTGACCTTGAACTTGGTACCTACAGAAAGGTCTTGTCCAAAGCAATGAACATGTGAAATATGAGGGCTCTATGACTTACCATTCAAAAGTTATGACCAAGGTTAAATTTTCTAAAGAAATTTGACCTTGAAAAATGACCTTGACCTTGACTGATGACCTTGAACTTGATACGTACACAAAGGTCTTGTCCCTAAAATAATCATGTGAAATATGAAGGCTCCATGATCACCATTCAAAAGTTATGACCAAGATTAAATTTTTTCTAACAAATTTGACCTTGAAAAATGACCTTGACCTTGACTGATGACCTTCAACTTGGTACCTACAGAAAGATCTTGTCCCAAGCAATAATCATTTGAAATGTGAAGGCTCTTTGACTTAACATTCAAAAGTTATGACCAAGGTTAAAGGTTGTCACGCAAAAGCCAACACCCACGCCAACGACGCCAAGGTGATCATAAATACCTCAGGTTTTCTTCGAAAACAGCAGAGCTAAAAAAAATTATGCTGTTGGGATATTAAAGCATTAGCAAATATTACCCTCTCAGAACCCTCTTTTCATGTGCGTAGTCAACATACCTTATTTTTGAGGTTGAGATTTGATCCAGCACTGATGAGAAGAGCCACAATGTTTGTAAGTCCTTCCCTTACAGCTAGATGTAGAGCTGTGCTGGTTTCTCTGTCTGCTACATCTACCTCAGTCCTGTACTCTAGTAACAACTTAACACATTCTTCTTGATTACATTCTACAGCCTGTCAAATATAAAACATTTACATCATGAATAAAGACATCCCTCCCTTACAGCTAGATGTAGAGCTGTGTTGGTTTCTCTGTCTGCTACATCTACCTCAGTCCTGTACTCTAGTAACAACTTGACACATTCTTCTTGATTACATTATACAGCCTGTCAAATATAAAACATTTACTTCATGATGACATACCTATAGGGTGTTAGGATCTGAGAACAGATGAACAATGCCAAGAGAGTTATTGCCTCATATCTTAGTAAGAGCCACTTGAGATAAAAATTGAGAAAAATGATAAATAATGGGAATGATAAATAAACTGAAGTTCTTCAAATAAGATATTTTTCTAAAACACCAATTTCTCCCAAGTCACAATTATTTTTTACCTTGACAGATGATCTTTTGTTGAGAGAAATCTTCATGCCAAATATAAGCATTGGAACTCTAATAGTGTTGAAGTTACAGGGAAATGTTCAGCTGCATGTTAAGTTTTCAGAATTAAGTCTTTACACAGGGGGGTGATGTCCATAATTGGAGCCACCGGCTCTGCTTTCAAAATCATGTGTGGAACTTCCTCTCCACGTGTGGCTCCGATTATGTAGATGTAAACATTTCATATTTTGAATGAAAAATGGGGTAGGAGGTCGGGATTTCCTCATTTATACAATATCTAATTCATTAATCATAAAAAAATCGAATGCTATTTGACCAGTTATACATTTTGCAATGTAAACATACTCAAACAAGAGGACCAAGATGGTCCTAGATCGCTCACCTGAGTCTCTTTGACCCCTGGGACAACACATTATTTAGATAGGCAGATGTCAAAAAGAAGATAATTGCCTAAAATCAATACCATGGAATGTTTTCAGCGAAGAGCAAGACAGATATGCCTTTTTGCTCTTTGATTCTATGTAAAAAGGGATGCACCCAGGTGGACCCAAAATGTGACCCCAGGGTCTTGATATGAACAAACTTGGAAGAGGTCCATAAGATGGTGCTACATACTAAATATGAAAGCTGTCTGCCTTCTGGTTTCAAAGAAGAAGATTTTTGAGGGTTTTCCTATTTTCACCCATCATGCTCAGATGAGCTGAAATGGATGCGCCCTGGTGGAGCCCAAATATGACCCAAGGGTCTTGACATAAACAAATTTGGTAGGGGCTCGGAGATGATGCTACATACCAAAAATGAAAGCAGTGTGCCCTCTGGTTTCGATTAAAGAAGATTTTAAAATATTATCGCTCTTCCATTCTATGTAAAAAGGGTTGCACCCAGGTGGAGCCCATAGATGACCCTAGGGTTTTGATATGAACAAACTTGGTAGAGGTCCACTAGATGATGCTACATACCAAATATGAAAGCTGTCTGCCTTCTGGTTTCATAGAAGAAGATTTTTGAAGATTTTCATTTTTTTACCCTTTGTGCTCTTAAGAGATAAAGGGATGCACCCGTGCTAAGCCCAAATGTGACACAAGGGTCTTGATATGAACAAACTTGGTAGAGGCCCACTAGGTGATGCTACACACAAAATATTAAAGCTGTCTGCCATCTGGTTTCAGAGAAGAAGATTTTTAAAGATTTTCACTCTTTGATTCTTTGTAAAAAGGGTTGGGCCCGGGATAAGCCCAAATATGACTCAAGGGTCTTGATATGAACAAACTTGGTAGAGGTCCACTAGATGATGCTACATACCAAATATGAAAGCTGTCTGCGTTCTGGTTTCATAGAAGAAGATTTTTGAAGATTTTCATTTTTTTACCCTTTGTGCTCTTAAGAGATAAAGGGATGCACCCGTGCTAAGCCCAAATGTGACACAAGGGTCTTGATATGAACAAACTTGGTAGAGGCCCACTAGGTGATGCTACACACAAAATATTAAAGCTGTCTGCCATCTGGTTTCAGAGAAGAAGATTTTTAAAGATTTTCACTCTTTGATTCTTTGTAAAAAGGGTTGGGCCCGGGCAAAGCCCAAATATGACTCAAGGGTCTTGATATGAACAAACTTGGTAGAGGTCCACTAGATGATGCTACATACCAAATATGAAAGCTGTCTGCATTCTGGTTTCAGAGAAGAAGATTTTTAAAGATTTTCATATTTTCACCCTTTTTATTAAGGGTAAAGGGAAAGTTAAGGGTGGATTTCATTTATTTGAACAACTTTGGTAAAGCTTGACCCAAGGAACATCCCTGCCAAGTTTCATCAAGATTGGCCCTCTGGTTTAGGAGGAGAAGATGTTTAAAGAAATTGTGGACGACGGACTACGCATGACTGACGACGGACATTCTACGATCCCAATAGCTCACCTTGAGCACTTCGTGCTCAGGTGAGCTAAAAATGTAAGAATGCTCGTTGGTTTATGTTAAAAATGATTTTATTCTGGGAGCAGTCTTGAGCCAGGAATGTGAAAACACGTGGTTTTTACCTCCAAAATGCAATATTCTAAACAGAATTAATAACGCAGACCATTGTTTTCAGTGTACACAAGTTTAACAAAACAACCACAATACTATAACCCAATGTACCTTTCTTCAATAAAATATAGATCAAAGAAAATAGTTTGGTTCCGATTATGTGGATTGGCTCCGATTATGTACCCTGGCTCTGAAGTTGTGGAGTGTCTTCTTCTTCTTCCATATAACATCTTCAATATGAAATTTCTACTAGTTTCATGGGGCCCTTTCTTATCATCATTCCACGATACAAGTTACGTTTGTTACGTTTCACTTCTACATGTTTACTTTTATTACAATATTCTGGTTACTAGACAGTCAGCTTCATTAATATTACTTAGTACATGTACGTGCAAGAGAATTGTCGGACTATAATCCATGATTAAATGTGAAGAGATATATTAAGATTTCTTCGGAGCCTGTCAATGGTTTTTCTTGCGTATTATACCTCGCACGCTAAGCGTTCCAATTTTAACAACGTATCTACTAACACTCTTTCAACGTCGATAATTCCATGAAATTTTATCAGATATATTTTGTGAGTGGTATCAAAAGAAAAAAAAAAGATGTTGCGAAATTCGCGTTCATTTGATACATATTTCAAGAACTACAAGTAATATATCTTACTAAAAAAGGACTCAATGATTCTTAAAACTCCCCTTTTGTTCGATTTCAGCTCATCTGAGCAGGAAGTGCTCATGGTGAGCTATTGTGATCAAGCTGTGTCCGGCGTCCTTTGTCCGTTGTCAGTCACCAATTTGTGTGCACTCTAGCAGCCACCTTTTAGGTCCGAATGTCTTAAACTTGGCCAGGATTTCTGTCGCCATCAAATCTTGGTCCAGTTCGAGATTTGGTCAAGTGGGGTCAAAAATGGGATCTAAGCTTGTAAATGAAAGGGGTCAAATTTCAGCAAAAGTCTTGTGTGCACTTCAGAGGCCATATTTTTGGCCAAAATATCTTTAAACTTCATCAGAATGTTTGTCTCCATCAAACCTCGGACAAAATCGAAATTGGGTCAAGTGGGGTCAAAATTGAGGTCAAGGGATCATATCTTAGAAAACCCTCTGTTCACTTTAGAGGTCACATTTTTGGCCCCAATATCATGACACTTGGTCAGAATGTTGGTCTACATCAAATCTTGGTAATGTTGTAAACTGGATCAAGTGAGGTCAAAAATGAGGTTAAGGGATCATATCTAAGAAAAACATTTTGTTCACTTTAGAGGCCACATAAATTGCCCTAATGTCCTGAAACTTTGCCAGAATGTTTGTCTGCATCAAATCTCGGTCAAGTTTGAAATTGGGTCAATCGGAGTAAAATGAGGTCAAGGGGTCTTATCTTAGAAGATTCTTCTGTTCACTTTAGAAGCCACATTCTTGACCCAAATGTCCTGAAACTTGGTCAGAATGTTAGACCCCATCAAATCTAATCTTGGACAATTCCTAAACTGGATCAAGTGAAGTCAAAAATTAGGTAAATGGGTCAAATCTTGGAAAAACCTTGTGTGAACTCTAGAAGCCACTTCCTTTACTCAAATGTCTTGAAACTTGGTCAGAATATTTGCCTCCGTAAAATCTCATTAAGTTCAAAAATTGGTTAAGTGGGACCAAAAATTAGGTCGGAAGGTCAAATAAAAGAAAATATAGAGGACATTCATTTGTTTTAACATATTGTCAGGATCTTTGTCTTGAAATCTTAGACGAGTTGGAAAGAGGACCAAAAACTGGGACACCTCTTCAAATCTTTGAAAATCCTTCAGTACTTTAGAGGCAATATAATTGACTCAACTGTTTTGAAATGTAATCGGAATTATTGTCTTTTTGAAATCTTGGACTTTTGTTGAGCTAGTCATGAATTTCAAATAAGTAGTTTTGACACTTTGCCACATTTGTCAAATACTTGTAAATGCCTCAGGTTAGCGCTTAAGTTTTTACGCCCCGCGTAACATTTAGTTTTGAATTTTCGCAAGGATTTGAACATGTTTATATAAATTCCAATTAATGTCATGATTTACTATTTCATCTCCGGATTTGTCAACTTTTCAATTGGAAAGTAATTAAACTAGATTTAATAAAATTAAAACTTATTTAAGACTATGAAAATCAAATACTGAAAATGTCCCGAGCGCTTTTTCGGTATAGGGGTACCGTTTTATTAAGGCGATGTTGAAAATTAAACAGAAGTATAACTAGAAAGCCATGAATGGCTTGAGTCGCTCCACAGGCTTGAAATTCTTGAAATAGAAAATCTAAGGTTTTACTAGATTTTACGATATTTTGGGTTTTACTGATGTTGAAATGATTTTCAAATTTTCCACTTTATAACATAAGGAGAAATGACCTCTGCCCCTAAAATACATATTTTTCATCCGATCACAATAATTTTTGGTAGACTGATAAAGGTGCACTCAAGGATCATTCCAGTGAAATTTGGTTGATATCCATTGATTACATTCTAAGAAAATGATTTTTAAAGTTTCCACTATATATTATATAGAGAAATGACCTCCGCCCATAAAATCCATATTTATCATCCGATCACAATAATTTTTGGTAGACTGATAAAGGTTCACTCAAGGATCATTTAAGTGAAATTTGGTTGATATCCATCAATAATATTCTGAGAAAATGATTTTCAAATTTTCCACTATATAACATATAGAGAAATGACCTCCACCCATAAAATACAGATTTTTCATCCAATCACAATAATGTTTGGTAGACTGATAAAAGTTCACTCAAGGATCATTCCAGTGAAATTTGGTTGATATCCATCAATTAGAATCTGAGAAAATGATTTTCAAAGTTTCCTCTATATAACATATAGAGAAATGACCTCTGCCCATAAAATCCATATTTATCATCCGATCACAGTAATTTTTGGTAGACTGATCAAGGGTTATCCAAGGATCATCCATGTAAAATATAATTGGAATCCATCAGTTAGAATCTGAGAAAGCTGACTTTTTACCATATTTGGAAATTAGCCACGCCCATTAAATCCATGTTTTTCATTGGATCAAAATTTCTTGAACAACTTTGAAAGAGGGTCACCCAAGGATAATTCCTGTGAAGTTTGGTTGAAATTCATCCAGTAGTTTCTGAGAAGAAGATTTTTAAAGAAAAAGTTTACAACCGGACGGACGGACGGACGCACGACGGACACAACGCCATGACAATAGCCCCAGTGGCTTTCAGCCAGTGGAGCTAAAAATTTGACTTTTAGCAAAACGGATCAATATACAAGGGCGAAAACACATTTTATATATACTGAACAACAAAAATAACGCATCACATTTTTAAATACAACTTTTTCCATAATCTAAAGTTTGCCAATGTAATCGTAAACTAATTATTGATCTGTGACAAAAAGAATTACACCGAAGACATATGCATTGGAGATTTACAGGTGACTACCCCCAAAATCAAAATTTTGAAATCAAAGTCAGTTTTCATTACTCTGTAAAATTCAAAAGCTTGTGTGTTCATATGCAATATTGCTCTCAAATAATGTTCGACGCACAGATTTCTAAATTTAACCTAGATTGAATCCTAACATGGCTATCCAATCGCTCTTCATTTCTACCTTAATGTGAACTCTCATTGCAAGCTCGTTTCTGATATGCTTGACTTTGAGATAAGTCTGGTCGGTGAAAGAGGAGGCATAGGTATAACTTAAAGAAGGTTTTTGTTATAAACAATGTTTTCTCATGCAGCAGATCGAATGCATCGTACGAAACTCAAGTTTGTCGAGTAATACAGCCTATAGAGGTGGAAACGACAAACCGTGAAAACGTTTATACAGATAAAGCCAAGTTTTCGAGATTGGTGGTAGTGAAAAATGAATTTCGGAACGTCACTGCGCATAGACATATTAAACTGATTCATTAACGCAATTAAAATCAAGGACACAGAGGGGTCATAACTCGGCCATTGCCAAGGTTAAAACGCCAATAATAACAACTACCGATGCCGAACTTCGGTACTGACTGGATGGAAAGGACGGATTGTACTACAATTTGTGCTACGCCCGTAAACTTTTTACTCTCCAGGTTACAGTTTTTAAGGTTATCGTGGTCTCATGGTGACAATGAACCACAAAGATGAGGTATCTGGGCCGTTTGTCGACTCCTTCAAAAGCAATAGCCATAGGGTGAATCCCTGTAAATAAGTCAATGTTATGGTCTATTCATCTCATGCCATTGTGGATTTAATTCGTGAACACCTCCTTAAAGTGAGACCAATGCCTATTCTTTCACCAACTGGACTCATTTTAAACTCTTAGCTTATAGAAAACGAGTTTACAAAGAGAGTATAAAAAAAGAGTTGCGAAAACCCAAGATTTTGAGTGAGATCAAGGCAACATGAACATCGAATGCATAGCAATGTTGGGATTTGCTCCTAGGGATAGTCGCCTTCACGCGTTTACAACTCTTCAATGCGTATGACTACGGTGTCATTCCTTTTCTTACTAACTAACTAACTAACTAACTAACTAACTAACTAACTAACTAAATAAATAAATAAATAAATAGATAAATAAATAAGTAAATAAATAAATAAATGTAGTTTTTAGGCAAAAGATTATGAGTTTCAGTCCCTAAAGGCTAGGCACTCCAAGACTTTGGAGCATTGGTACATAATTAGAGACAAATAATTTTTCTTTTTACTATCTAAAATTTCAGTAAAGAACAATTTTCTAGAATATTGTGGTTATTTTCTTGAATTCGTACACACTGAAAACAAGGGTCTACATTAGACATACTGTTCAGAATATTGCATTTTGGAGGTAATAAAAGTAAACGGGAAAGGTGAGACGTAAAATAGACAACGTGTGCCATGGAATGACGAGAAAACAGCGCCCCATGGAACTAACAGAAACTTCTTATTTAAGGCTGTGGGGGCATATACAAGAAGAAGAAGAAGACACTCCACAACTTCAGAGCCAGGGAACAAAATCTGAGCCAATCCACATAATCGGAACCGAACTATTTTCTTTGATATATATCATATTGCAGAAAAGCACATTTGGTAAGATTATTGTGGTTGTTTTGTTAAACTTGTGTACACTGAAAACAATGGTCTACGTTATTAATTCTGTTCAGAATATTGCATTTTGGAGGTAAACACCATGTGTTTTCACATTCCTGGCTCAAGACTGCTCCCAGAAGAAATCATTTTTAACAAAAACCAACAAGAGTTCTTACATTTTTTGAGTATGTTTACTTTGCAAAATGTATAACTTGTCGAATAGCATTCCACTTTTTAATGATCAATGAATGAAATATGACATAAATGAGGAAATCCCGACCCCCTACCCCATTTTTCATTCAAAATATGAAATGTTTACATCTACATAATCGGAGCCACACGTGGAGCGGAAGTTCCACACATGATTTTGAAAGCGGAGCCGGTGGCACCGATTATGGACATCATCCCCCGTGCTTTATAGGTGGATACCGTAAGAACAATTTACCCCCGATCTATTAAATTTGGGGCATAAAAAATCAGCATACACAAAAAAAAGATTTGTCATTTAAGGCCCTAGCTTAAGCACATGCAAAACTTGAAAAAAAAACCCAATTAGCCAAAGTAAAGACTTCCTTGAAGCAGTTGCAAGCCCAGCTAAGCATTAATTGAGCAATTTAGACAAGGATTAATCGAAACTTAAGTACTTTGTAACACCAAAAATTAGGAAAATGCAAGTTCTTAAGTAAGTATAGCTGAAAAGATCTGTCCAAGGCAGGGCTCAAACTCATACTGAATGTTTGTGCAGGCTGATCCCTGTCTATTCCTCCTATTTAACCAGGAAAAGTAAATTTGACTGTTCTATATTTACTAGTATGTACAAAAAGGTTGAAATGCGGTCAAGTAGTAAATTCTAATTTAAATCCAATATTTGTGTCAAAGAACAATAGCTTGCATATTTGTTGAACAAAAGAATAGCATAATATTAACTGTTAAACTGATATTGTCATCGATATAGTTCATTTTAGACTTGAACATTTTAAGTGCTGTCCTTTTCTAAATTTGACTAGAACAAAACATATGTATCAGTTTGCACAAAACTAAGGCTTTGACAAAACTAATGCCTCAACTAAACAAAATAAAGAATTTTAAGAAATAAAGGTTTGTTTGGAATAGACACAAATGCATATCAGTTCAACTTTTTCCATATTTCCTTGTATGATCCTACAATTTCTACTTATTTATTCTTTATGTATTTCTATAGATGCTATTAAAAGAGATTGAATAATTTTTCCATCATGGTCCTCATATGTAATAGTACACAAGAGTGGCAATGGATTCTAACAACTGATACCAATTTGTTTTATACAGATTGATTGACTTTCTGTCCTATGCATCAACTAGCCTCCACAGCAGCTTACATCCGCAACTGTCTAATCATAATTCAGGTGTGCTAGCCAATCAGCCAATGACATAGACTAATATTGCCGCTTATTTCTACTACCTACTTGATAATACAAACTTTGTACAGTAACAGAGAGCTCTCAAATCAACAGTCAATAGTTTTGTCTTCTCTGGTTAACCTTTGTAATGTTGAACCCAGAATAGTCCTGCTTTGGCAGGGGTATAGACAAAGATCAGACAGCACATATGTGTAGCATGACCTAAGTCTATACCTCCTTATTTTCCTGTTTTTAAACCATAGCAGTTAAAAAGGTTTTTTTACATTGATTCTTAAATCACATTTAGTGTAAACTGTCCTTTAAGGAATTTGATTGTATGGCATTTTACATTTACCAAGGTTTCAATTTAGTATGACAAGGGTTTAGATTAGGGATAGTAATGAGTACCAAATTCACTAATGGAGTACTCAGTCATCTTTCCTATCAAGTACTCAGATAAATTGATGAGTATTGATTATTGACTTCACCATTATTGATTATGGTATTTGCAGTAAAATAAACCAAAAGTTGTTAAGTACATGCTATGATAGTGTTCACATCATCATTGTTAAATGAGACAACATTGACACAGCATTTTGTTGTTCAAAAGAGTTCCTACTCAAAGGTAAATGCAACAACAGTAATCAGGGTATCAAATATTGAAGGTGCCAAAATTTTTGACAGTGTGACACCAAGAACTAAAACTGTTGGCACTTGAATGCAAATTTGGAAAGACAACAAGGTGCTGTATACTTAACTTTAGTCCATCATTACAAATCAAAGTTGGATTTTTTGGGAAATCATTTTCAAAAAAAAAAATAAAAAAAATTGGAGACCATTTTTCTTATGGTTCTGTTTTGTTTTCCGATTAATCAATTAGTGAAGTTGGTAATTGATAATTTTGCATCCCATCAAGTACTGGATTAATCAAGAAATTGCTTTTATCCTTAGTTTAGATAAATACATTTCATTCAAAGGAATTTTTTCCGCATTAATTCTACTTTCATAAAAGTTTGAAGCTAATACAACTAGAACTGTCGCAAAGCGGACTAATACCCCCCACCAGCACTTTGTCCAAATATGTGCTATTAGTGCAGGACGTGTTTGTAACTAATATTGAGAATTCAAGTTATATGCCTGTGATTAGTATGATGTGCCCATCACACAAAAAGAAAAAAATATTGATTACATGCAGTATTTGCAATAATTTTCATGATTCTAGATCGCTTGGTTTTTGAGTAAGAGTCCAGAAATGAAAATTGAACAAAAATTGACTGTGACCTTGACCTTTGACCTATGTGACCCAAAAACAATAGGGCACTTCCTTGGACCATAAGCAACATTTGCATAAAGTTTTATGATTGTAGGTCACTTGGTTCTCTAGTTAGAGTCCGGAAATGAAAATTGAACAAAGGCTGACAGTGACCTTGACCTTTGACCTATGTGACCCCAAAACAATAGGGCATCTCCTTCGGTCATAAGGAATATTTGTATAAAGTTTAATGATTGTAGGTCACTTGGTTCTCTAGTTCGAGTCCGGAAACGAAAATTGAACAAAGGCTGACTGTGACCTTGACCTATGTGACCCCAAAACAATAGGGCACTTCCTTGGGTCATAAGGAACATTTGTATAAAGTTTCATGATTGTAGGCTACTTTGTTCTTGAGTTAGAGTCCGGAAACGAAAATTGAACAAAGGCTGACTGTGACCTTGACCTTTGACCTATGTGACCCAAAAATAATAGGGCACTTCCTTGGGTCATAAGGAACATTTGTATAAAGTTTAATGATTGTAGGCTACTTAGTTCTTGAGTTAGAGTCCGGAAACGAAAATTGAACAAAGGCTGACTGTGACCTTGACCTTTGACCTATGTGACCCAAAAACAATAGGGCACTTCCTTGGGTCATAAGGAACATTTGCATAAAGTTTCATGTTTGTAGGTCATTCGGTTCCTGAGTTAGAGTCCGGAAACGAAAAGGTCTACGGACGGACGGACGGATGGATGGACGGAACGACGGATGGACAGACAGACAGACAAGGTGAAACCAATATACCCCCCTCTACTTCGTAGGTGGGGTTGGGGGGTATAACAATCATTGTTTGGGGGAAGGGTGTAATTTTGAAATATTTTGATTGATGATTATTATTGAAGAATTCAGTAATCTGATGAAACAGCAATTTTGTGAATGATTATTTATATAAATGATAGTGTTTAATTTTTTGTCTTTTTTATACACCCCAAGAGGTCTTCATTTATCTCCTCAAATATAATATGTGAGCAGCAAATAACGTGACTTATGTTTATTCAATGATTTTGAAATATTTTCTCAACAACCCTGAATACATTCTTTTTAACAAATGACAAAGGAGATCTTTGTCATACCCTGATTAAAAAGCAGCACGTTTTATTGCATCCCTTAAAAATTGCCTCCTTTAAATTTGCACTTTTTATAGTGGACATCTAATCTAAGTTTCAAGTGAATGATAGCAGCTGTTACAGATAAAATAAAAATTCTGAGATTTTTGCATGATGACTTTTCATAATATCCAAGCAAAATTGTTTAATAATACCGCTGAGTTTGAATCAAAATTCTAAATTGATTAAACCATAATTTTAACTAGTATTGAAAATTTGTAAACACCAATGACACCCTGCAACTTCTTCCGAGTAGTTACATGAAGTATTTTCCTTGATATGCTTTGATGTTGACAGACATTACAAAACAAATTCACATAAACATGCACATGAAGTTTGGATATTAAAGGAAAACACAAAACTGCATGATCATATCATAAACAGACAAATGATTTCTTGCTCAACTGTGTTTGAGTTCTTGTAAAGAATATCTGAAGTGAGAGAAGAGCTGTAGCCATTTTGGGAGAGAAGGGTAGTTGCCATTTAATTACATCTTAACCCTTTGCTGTTTAATCCCTGCTTTTACGTGCCTGTGATTTTATGATTGAGAAAACATTGTGAAAAAAGAAGAAATTGCTTCTGACAAGCAATTTCTTCCTTTTTCACACTATTTTCTACCCTACCGAATGGCTATTTTTCAAATTAAATCCACTTTAAATTTTCGTCTGCAAAAGCTTTGAATTTGGACAGGTCCAAAATTTTGTTAAACGGGAAAGGGTTAAGTGATCCTCAGGGGAAAATCTCAACAGTAACTGTGAGCTAATGCATATGCTGTATATATGAAATTGTTTCTTTTTTTCAGCCAATCAAAAGGTCAGGAATTTCTCTTTGGTATAATACAGACTTCCAACTAGCAAAACATTTTTGTACCTCTCTAAAAACAGCCTATACACTAGAAATATGGCTAGTATTGTAGTTATGACAGCCATCCAGTAGAAGTCAGAATATGGTTATTTCTGGATGATTTTCAAAAGGCAAAGGTCCATGAAAGTATTGGGTTATAATATTGACCAAATATTTGTTATCATTTTTCAATTTATCAATTCATTATCATTGATAACTGATCCCATTTCCAATAAGAAGCTTAAGAGATACATGAGTTGTATAGTAAAATTTTCTTGTATTACTGCAGTCAATTTGCAAAAGACAGTCTGTTTGTTTATTTCAGTTTATAAATCTACCGTAGCATATGCGCAAATGAGCGTGACCCCATAAGATGGTTTGTTATTAAGGGGGATAGAGTAAGGATTATGATGAAATTACTGCTGAGATCCGCCATGGTTCTTAAATGTGCTTGGTGTAAAGCACCATATAAGGGGACCTCAGTTTAACATCTCATTCAAAAGACAATTAGTTTGTAAGTGTGCTAGCCCAAGAATTGAACCCATGTAATAGATCTTCAATTGTTTTGAAGTCCAGTGCTCTACAGACTGGGCTAATCAGGCTGACAAAGACAGTTTGTAAGTAAAGTTATCCCTAATAAATTTTCCTTTTGCCTCTTATTATTAGTTTTTTTTAAGGGGAAGTAGGGGGGGGGGGGGGCTCTTCTACAATTAGAAAATTTAGAATCACATATTTGAAACATGTTTATACTTGTGGATCTTTTATAAAGGCCCAGATGGAAGATTTAGATTCCTAGTCACTTTATAGCCTCAATAAATAGATTCATTATCATTATAATTTAAGACAAGACTACCATCATTACAATATATGCTGTCACAGGAAAATTTTACATTAATGCCCAATTTTCTGTTTTGAACTGATAAATTACTAGTCCAACAGTCAAGTGGCCTTGGGAAATGTACTTGTCTGCAAGAAGAAAAGCAAATATTTCACAAGGCATGGGAATTTCACATCCATGTCCAAACCACCCCCTATCTGTGGCTAGGTAAACCTTTCTCAAAACTATTTCTCCGCAACCATTGACCTCTCAGCTGAGAAAGAAATATAGTTTAGGTGTGTAGATTTGAAAGGATTGGCATTATTATTGGGATAAGTTTCTTTTAGTAGGCTTAGGCTATTGATTATTGAATACAAAACAATTTGAAATTTATCCCCCCTACTTTACACTATATCAATACTTGTGACAATTCACACTTTTCCGATGTTTATTTAAACTTCAATGACTTAAGAATAGTCTTTTTAATCATCTTGTATCTTCCTTTTATATCTTAAATGCATTCTTGCATAATGAAGACTTGGAATTTCACCTGCCAGTAATACCCGAAAGGGGAGTCAGGCAGTATATATAGATAGATAGAATTGGAAATATGCCTTTTCTCCACTTGACCCTTGACAACTAAAGATGATTTTCTACTTGTCAAGGATCAAAATCAACTTGTTCTCAAAGAGAGAACAGATACATTTTAAAAAAATATTATTTTTAAAAAAGAAAATGCTGAATTTACGCTGCATTAAAATCAATGTTTTCTACACTGTGATACAAACCAAAGGCTTATTAATCTCTTCAATCTATTAAGTACCATTCTAAGATATGCTTGGTTTTTTACTTGACCATGCAAAAGTAGCATCGAAAAAGGTACACAATACAGTACTTGTCTGCAAGTAGAAGAGCTGCTGATGGACAAGTCAAGTGTGGCAACTCCACATCCCTGATGAGGAGCTAGTATACACTGTCAGGAGCTACACTTCAATGGTGTAAAGCATAATCACCTGTCTTACATTCAAGATGGAAATTTTGCAAAATGTTTAAGAAATGGTTACCTGCAGCAGCTTTGCATGTGTACTCAAATGCAAAGCATGGTACCATTTCTAAACATTTGCTAACTATTTTGTATCCTGCAGCCCAGACTTTCTCAATGATCCCAATTCATCAAAAACTTACTATTGTGTATCTTTGCTTTTGATTTTTCTGATTTGAATATTATTTCCTCTAAACTTAATATTAATTAAAGTAAACAGTCAGCTATTTGAATCAAAACTTGCATTCATTTCTTTTTTTTTCTTTTATCTTCTATTAATGAATTAATCTATTTCTTTTTAAAAATTTTGTATCAAAATACATGTAATTTCATGCAATTTATGATGGGTTCATTTGAGGTTTTGAAAAGATCTTGTTTTGGATGAGGCTGTTGAAATCAGAATTCAACAGCTGTACTATTGATCAATAATCAATCAGAGCTAATCATTTCAGGAAGAAAAACAGACAAAACCGAACAGATGCTTTGCAGTCATTAAGACTATGAAATCAATACAGGGTAATGATACAAACTGACAGAGCATGAAAGACAACTTAATTAGCAGAGAATTTCCCTCATTTATGAAACAAATGAAAGCACCTTTGTGATTGGTTTGAATAGTGTTTAATGTTGCTTTTCAGTCAAATTGAGGGGGCTGGTATTTTTCTCACCTGTAGATCTATCACAAATTTCTTTCCAAGCCTCCAGGTACTCATTCTACTTAGGTTTAAAACTATTCACTCAATGGTTGGAAATAACTGTCAGAAAAGATAAGTGCCACTGTAACCCCAAATTTGGGAGTCTACCAACGGTGCTATGACAGTGTTAATCCTTGTCATGCTGAATAAATTTTGGCTTAAAATTTTCATCAAAATCAAAGGGCAAAAAGCACTGAAAGTACCAACTGTAGGTCAATTTTTATTTGAAAAACTAAATCTATTGACAATTCTGCTTTTAAAGTGAGAAACAGGTGGTGTAAACTAACATCAGTCTACACATATGTGCAGGCTGATGTTTGTCTATAGCTCCTGCCAAAGCAGGAATATTCCGGGCTCAGCATGACAAGGGTTAAACAAGAACACTGCCAACAGGTGCCAAAGCTTGGCTGTTGGGTGCTGGATAGTGGATAAAAAATCCAAGTCGAAAAAGGAGCAAATGCATCTAGAAATATCACCCTTGATAGAATAGGTTCCTCCTTTGATAGTGAACATGTGTGCCAAATTTTCAAGTGAATGCCTTCAGTAGAACTAGAGATAACACAAAATGTAAAAGTTTTTGCATGACAAAGACAACAACACCAAGGCTACAGTATAGCAATACCTTGAGTTTTCTCAACTAGAAAGCCATGAATGGCTTGTGTCGCTCCACAGGCTTGAAATTCTTGTAAAAGCAAATAAAAGTTTTGACTAGATTTTTAGATATTTTGGGTTCTACTGATGTTGAAAATGATTTTCAAAGTTTCAACTATATAACATATAGAGAAATGACCTCCACCCATAAAAGACATATTTTTCATCTAATCAAAATAATTTTTGGCTGCATGCTAATGGGTCACCCAAAGATCATACCAAAATTGTTTGTTTGAAATCCATCGATTGCATTCTAGGAAAATGATTTTCAAAGTTTCCACAATATAACATATAGAGAAATGACCTCCGCCCATAAAATATATATTTTTCATCCGATCACAATTATTTTTGGAAGACTGATAAAGGGTCACTCAAGGATCATTCAAGTAAAATTTAGTTGATATCCATCACTTAGATTCTGAGAAAATGATTTTGAAAGTTTCCACTATATAACATATAGAGAAATGACCTCCGCCCATAAAATGCATATTTTCCATCTGATCACAATAATTTTTTGTAGACTGATAAAGGGTCATCCAAGGATCATTCATGTAAAATTTGAAAGGTATCCATCAATTAGAATCTGAGAAAACTCACATTTTACCATATTTGGAAATTAGCCACACCCATAAAATCCATGTTTTTCATTGGATCAAAATTTCTTGAACAACTTTGAAAGAGGGTCACCCAAGGATCATTCCTGTGAAGTTTGGTTGAAATTCATCCAGTAGTTTCTGAGGAGAAGATTTTTAAAGAAAAAGTTTACGACCGGACGCACAGACGCACAGACGCACGGACGGACGCACGACGGACACAACGCCATGACAATAGCCCCAGTGGCTTTCAGCCAGTGGAGCTAAAAATCAACCAAGCTAAAAAAATAAACCAGTGAAAACAACCTTTAATTAATTAAACTTGAACCCAATAAATAAGCTCATTTTACTTAAAACTTCAAGATCATGAGTTCCAGCTGTTGTAACAACATTTTGCTTGCTTAATGAGGAATATCATAACGTCAGAAATATGTTTACTATCACATGTATTATGATATTGATACAATACATTGACCAATGTTCAACAATGCCTACAAATAATCTAGAATATTGTCAATATACAAACATTCAGAGTAATTCAAAACCCTTCAATGACAAGGGCAGGTCATTTTCTGAAAGTTAATCAATTATTTAAACACTTAGTACATCAAAGAAAATTACACAGGAGGCAATCTTAAGGTGGAGACAAACAAATAAACCAAAGATTAAGAATATTCATTACTAAAACTAATTAGACTATTCTAAATGGAAATAGAGACTTTAAGGTTAACATTTGTGAAGAAAAAAACGAGATCCTAAAGCTTTGTAAAGCAAAATAGTAATTAATTTGAAAAGGAGTCATCCAGGTCTTATAAAAATGTATTGTTAACCCTTGTCTAGTTGAACTAAGATTTTTTTTTGCTTTGAAAGGAGGAAAAGACAAAGATCTGTTTTTACTTTTTAAACCAGAAAAGTTAAAAAAAATATATTTTCTCTCAATTAGACTCTCAATTAGCACAGCACACCCAGTGCTTTTGACATTTTGATTTTATTGAAATTTTGCAAAAAATTTTATTCAGCATGATAATAATTGTATTGTCAATCAAAAGTAAACATGATTATGGTAAGAATTAATGACCATTCTAGATTTGGGGTAATTTAAAAATTTAAACTACTGTCAGCATGGGCTGTCTTATAAGTTTATTGCTTTTTACAATTTTAAATGCATAACACAGTTCTAAGCTTCTTTGCTTGCATAATATGATGGATGTGAAAATATAAACTTGCACCACAAATAAGTGAGGGATACCTTTTTTTATCTAGTCATGGATCAAATATAACAGATAAATTTTGAGGAAAATATATCATTTTAATAAGGAAAATGCTTTAAACCAGGTTTTTTTGTTGTTTTTTTCATCAACAACATTGTTCAGCTCACATGGGATTTCCAGACCACTGCTAAGAGGGGTGTTAGAGAAAATGTAAAAAGGTAATCTCTCCTGATTGTACAAACTGTGCAGGCTGACAAGGTTCAAAAGGAGTCCCTTTCTTCAGATCATTTCAAAATAGAATTTTCGTGCAAAAAATCTCCTAATAAACGCTCCCGAGAGCTATACATATCATGATCGGGGGCTTTTATTTAGTATGCATTTTCTGATTAAAAAATCATTAAAATTGATGTCTTTTATGTCCTTTTCTCTTTAATTTTAGGTGAATTTCCTCTAAACAATCATATAAATGATTGTTTCTCTAAACAATCATATAAATGATTGTTTAGAGGAAATTCATCTCAAATTAAAGGCGAAGTCTCAAAAAGTTCCTAAAATTTAGGCATTGTAAGTGTGTTTTCTTAGTAATAAATGATTAGGGAGGGTGCTATTATAAAAGGAAATACGTTGTATAAATTGTACTTCAATGAATATTGACTTTTTCTTACCTTCATGAGAGGAGTTTTGGATGCATGATCTCCCTTGTTTGGATTTGCATGCCATTCCAGTAATTCTTGTACAACTTGACCATGGCCCTGTACACATGCTAAATGTAGAGGTGTTCTGCAAGAGAAGAAAAAACATAAGAATATGTGTATAATTGGAAATAGAAATAAGAATTTAGACACATTTCCCAATTCAACAATGGGTTTTTGGGAACACTGGAAGTCTGTTAAAATATTATGGCCAATGATAAAGTTTTTTCTGACAAACGGATAAACATGATAACAGACAAAAAGACAGGCCAAAAACAATATGCCCCAATCTATCGATGCTTGGGCATATAAAATTAGGATTGGAAGGTAGGCTTTTTGTTTTCCATCCTAATATAATTATGATGGTGCCTCTATAGAGAATAGCACAGGGCTTTTTAGCGTTCTTTATCTCTTACATGTATATATAATAACATTATTATATATATATATGTAAGAGATAAAAAACGCTAAAAAAGCCCTGTGGAGAATAGCATATGCAATAGAAATGCATTGTGGAAGATATAGTTTTAAGAACTTGCAGTTCTAATTTTAGGAAGAACAATAGAAATATAAAGTCTGTATGACAGAACTTACTTATACCTTTCCCATATGAAAAATGGACTTTGAAAGTTGCTGATCTTTTTAGCTCACCTGAGCACGAAGTGCTCACTGTGAGCTATTGTGATCGCCCAATGTCTGTCATCAGTCGTGGATGGTCTGTTGTGTGTCATCCACATTTTCTTTAAACATCTTCTCCTCCTAAACCAGTGGACCAATCTTGATGAAACTTGGCAGGGATGTTCCTTGGATCAAGCTCTACCAAAGTTTTTCAAATAAATGAAATCCACCCTTAACTTTTCCTTTACCCTTCAAAAAACGGTAGAAAAAAGGAAATTCTTCTTCTCTGAAACCTGATGGCAGACACCTTTCATATTTGGTATGTAGCATCATCTAGTGTGTCTCTACCAAGTTTGTTCATGTCAAGACCATGGGGTCATATTTGGGCTTAGCTTTTCTGAGCACGAAGGGTAAAAAAAGAAAATCTTCAAAAATGTTCTTCTCTGACCCAGAAGGCAGACAGCTTTCATATATAGTATGTAGCGTCATCTAGTGGACCCTTATCAAGTTTGTTCATATGAAGACCCTGGGATCATATTTGGGCTCCACCCCAGCGCAACCCTTTTTACATAGAATCAAAGAGCAAAAATCTTGAAAAATTTTCTTTTCTGAAACCAGAGGGCATGCAGCTTTCATATTTGGTATGTGGCATCAAATAGTGGGCCCCTACCAAGTTTGTCCATATCAAGACCCTGGGGTTATATTTGGGCTCCACCCAGGCCCATCCCCTTTAGCTCATCTGAGCATGATGGGTGAAAAAAGGAAAATCTTCACAAATCTTCTTCTCTGAAACCAGAAGGCAGACAGCTTTCATATTTAGTATGTAACTACCTCTCTTGGCTGAAAACATTGGTTTTGATCTAATGCAGAAATTGTTGACATCTGTCTATTTAATTAATGTGATGTCCCAGGGGTCAAAGAGACTCAGGTGAACAATCTAGGATCATCATGGTCCTCTTGTTTTTTAAGTTTATGTGTATCGTAGATGTTTCAGCCATGGCATTCCATTGCTGTTAAACTTAAAGGTTTAGCGTGTGTAAAGTATCAACAGAAATTTTAAAACAATATTTACACTATAAAATTTCTATTTACATATTGAAAAGACAGTAAGTTATTCGATACTTGTGATAATAAGTTCATGTTTAGTCATGTTTTGTTATGGAATTCGTGCCTCTCTTGATTTTCCTTTTCTGTCAGCAAGGCAAAACAAACAGAGTTATTAAATCTGAATAGCAATGGAAGTAAAGACCGAAGTATAAATGCATAGGTGTTACCTGTTTTCTTTGTCTAAACTGTTGACATCTTTTCTGGCGAGACTTTTCACTTTATTGAGGTCTCCATTCCATGCAGCTTTGTGAAGCTTCGGTAAATCCTTTTCTTTCACGTCATATCCATTTCTAGGTGATTGCCCGGAATTTTGTAAATCTGACTGTGACCCACTAGCCCCTCTACCGCCCTTAAAAAGTCCCTTTAATTTCTTCATATTTCGTTTCTAACCACGCCAAAAGTTCCCCATAGTCTGAGCTATTTTTACCTGTCAAGAAGTGATCAATAGACGCTTATTGGAAAAAGAGGAATGTTCAAATGATTAAGCTTTTCATGACTATGACCAGAGAAAAATTTATAGTCTTTTTCAATAATTTATAAGGGCGGTCAGAAATGCCTAATTTGAAAATATGTATATATTTCAAATTTATCTTCGTACAATTTTTTCACTTTTGTCTCAATTCTGACTTTCTAAAACTAACATAATATAAGTAGTTTTTGGGGGAATAAGCGTTCTTCATTGTAAACTTCACGACTGTCAAAATCGTACGCTCAACCGTCCTACATTTTGACCCAGTCAGAAGGTGGTAATGTCAGTTGACTGTCAGTATCCTCTTCCGATGTTTTAGATGTTTTAGATTGTTGGAATGGCAGAACGACTGCAGACCATTATAGGGCACATTTCCCTGAAACCAAAAGCTTCTTTTGTATCCTTTACTTCTATATCATAATGTTTCTTCAGTCTTAATCAGTTAGAATTTGTTGCATAACTGATACAAGGATCTGAATGCTTCATTACTCTAACCTTTCCCTGATAAGCTAAAAGCTGATCTAGAGGAGGTGTGTTGGAAACGGTCAACCCACACCTGATTATTTCATAATCATGGAGCATAAATAGTATTAATATAGTCCATCCAAAAAGCAAACCTCCAATTTGTAAGTTTGAAACCCTGGATTTGTGCTACACTTGCTAAAGGCAATTGGAGACATGATCTTAACATATGGTTCAAACTATTGACATTTCATACAACACATATGGATGTACAACACTTCGTAGGGGGCAATTTTATCGAAATTAAATATGGTCGAAATTCCTTTTTGTAGAAAAACAACTTTGTCTAGATAATTTGGTCAAAAGCATTCAAAGAAAAAAATACAAACTACAGTGGTCTCGCGTTATCTCAAGAGGGCAAAAACTCGAATTCATGCGTCGCGTCTTACTCTATTTTCTTGTTAGTTATTACTGCACTTACTCGAACGCGCGATTGCTCGATCCCTCGAGCAGCAATCTCAGTCCCGTGGTCAAATTTAACTGCATTCTTTCGAGCAAAGGGGTTCGCACCTATCTGACATCCATTGTTTTGCATCAAAATTAACTTACAGCGCGTATTTGTTATTTCGGTCCATCGTCAAGAATACCTAAAGGACTTTTTCACGGAAGTCATTTTCACACCTCTTTGTATGCCTTACTTATTCAATTTTAGAGTGTAAATGACGGGAATTTAATGATCAAAAAATAAATTTGAGACTTCGAAACAACAATAAAACAAATAGGCATTTTTGTTGATTCTATGCTCATCATCATTTTGAAAGTCTTTCGAAAATCATCCTCGTGAGTAATTCAGCAAATTATTCACCTTTATTACGAAAGATAATGCTGATTTTCCACCGAAACATCATAACTACACTTTTTTCCAGCTGCAGTTTCAATGTTTTGGTCACCCATCCGATAGTATTCGGCACAAAAACGTGGTTAAAGAAAAATGCATTGATTTTTAATTGTCTTGAAGGAAGTAAGCCCGAAAGGAAACATTGTGAATAAGAAGGAATTGCTTTCAACTTCGCCTATCTTCTGACGTATATGAAACGTCTAAAGTTTTGTCATTCAGAAACGATAGCTACGAAAACATTTTAAGGATGAAAGAATATGCATGTTATAATGCCTCTCACTAAAATTGCTAAATGTACAAAGAACAGACACCTTTAACATTGACGGCGACGCCTTAATCGACTTTTTTGTTTTTTAGCTCCACTGGCTGAAAGCCACTGGGGCTATTGTCATGGCGTTGTGTCCGTCGTGCGTCCGTCCGTCCGTCCGTCTGTCCGTGCGTGCGTCCGGTCGTAAACTTTTCTTTAAAAATCTTCTTCTCAGAAACTACTGGATGGATTTCAACCAAACTTCACAGGAATGATCCTTGGATGACCCTCTTTCAAAGTTGTTCAAGAAATTTTGATCCAATGAAAAACATGGATTTAAGGGGCGTGGCTAATTTCCAAATATGGTAAAAAGTGAGATTTCTCAGATTCTAATCAATGGATACCAATGAAATTTTACATGAATGATCCTTGGGTGACCCTTTATCAATCTATCAAAAATCATTATGATCGGATGGAAAATATGCATTTTATTGACGGAGGTCATTTCTCTATATGTTATATAGTGAAACTTTGAAAATCATTTTCTCAGAATGTTACTGATGGATATCAACCAAATTTCATTGGAATGATCCTTGAGTGACCCTTTATCAGTCTACAAAAAATCATTGTGATCGGATGGAAAATATACATTTAATGGGCAGAGGTCATTTCTCTATATGTTATATAGTGGAAAATTTTGAAAATCATTTTCTCAGAATGTAATGGATGGATATCAACCAAATTTCACTGGAATGATCTTTGAGTGACCCTTTATCAGTCTACAAAAAATCTTTGAGATCGGATGGAAAATATGCATTTTATGGGCAGAGGTCATTTCTCTATATGTTATATAGTGGAATATTTGAAAAACATTTTCTCACAATGTAATTGTTGGATATCAAGCAAATTTCATTGGAATGATCCTTGAGTGACCCTTTATCAGTGTACCAAAAATTATTTTGATTGGATTAAACATATGCATTTTATGGGTGGAGGTCATTTCTCTATATGTTAAATAGTGGAAACTATGAAAATCATTTTCTCAGAATGTAACTGATGGATATCAATCAAAAATGTTTGGTATGATCTTTGGGTGACCAATTATCTTGCATCCAAAAATCATTTTGATTTGATGAAAAATATGTCTTTTAAGAGCGGAGGTCATTTATCTATCTGTTATATAGTTCAAACTTTGAAAATCATTTTCAACATCAGTAGAACCCAAAATATCTAAAATCAAGTAAAAACAATTATTTGCTTTTACAAGAATTTCAAGCCTGTGGAGCGACTCAAGCCATTCATGGCTTTCTAGTTCTGTTTTTCAACGCTTACAATTTTACCAAATTTTCAAATCGTTTTATATCATAGAATCATTGGTACTTCAAAAAACTAATCCTCTGGGTGTATTTTGAAGGTAAATTTACAAAGGCAAGTTTAAAACGCAGTGAAACGTCTTCGTAGAGGACAATTTTGCGTACTAGCATTAACTCGAATCATGCGATGACTCTAGCAAATTGGTCAGTCCTGTGTTTGTTCGAGATATCGCGAGACCACTGTATAGGGCATCATTTTTATGATTGACTTGTGTGACTTAAATGACATGATATTGAATAAAATATAATACTGGCTAATCTGCCAAGAAAAAAAAAAGATATTAGTTTTGGTTTTTTTTGTTTACTTCATTCAATTCATTGCAATATTTCACAGATTATTCCAATAAGAACATCTATGACTAATGACAACTTAAATGATTACATTTTGTTTGTTAAAGATTAACATTTTATGAAATTTTTATCAATATCTAAAATTTAAAGCATTTGGGGGGGAAAGGGGGGGGGTACTCAAGAGGGGGGGTCAGTTTGCCAAGTCTGCCACAAGTCTGTTAACTCTTGTGTTCACTGATTGCATATATGTATATTAGGATAATTTTTTGACGAAGTGTCGTAATCGACGAAAAATTCTGTTGACGAAATGTTATTTCGACGAAAATATAATTTGACGAAAAAATATAATTCATCGCAAACTTTCGACAAAGTGTTGTACCCAGTTATTTCATACCATAGGCTTGTATGCTTATTACCATAGACTTGGACGTTTCAAAGCATAACACAATAGGCAATTTCATTAGGAAACCTTGGTTAACACTGTTGAAGTACATGAGTTCCGAAATGTTGTTGAACTATACAAGTTAACTACCTTAAAATACAGTGGTCTTGCGTTACTTCGAGAGGGCGAAAACTCGAATTCATGCAAAAGCTCGAGCTCGCCTTCCGGCCCGACGTGTCTTACTCTATTTTCTTGTTGTTTATTACTGCACTAACTCAAACGCGCTATTGCTCGATCGCTTGAGCAGCAATCCCAGTCCCGTGGTCAAATTTTACTGCATTCCCTCGAGCAAAGGGGTTCGCACCTATCTGACATCTATTGTTTTGCATCAAAATTAACTTACAGTGTGTATTCGTTATTTCGGCCCATCATCAGGAATACCTTTAGGACTTTTTCATGGGGTTTCGACAAGTCAGACAACTTGTTTTCACACCTCTTTGAATGCCAAGCTTATTCAATTTTGGGGTGTAAATGACAGGAATTTAATGATCAGAAAATAATTTTGAGACTTTGAAACATCAATAAAACAAATAGGTATTTTTGCGGTATCAATGCTCATCATTATTTTGAAGGTCTTTCGAAAATCACCCCCGTGAGTAATTCAGCAAATTATTCACCTTTATAACGAAAGATATTGACGACTGCCCACCGAAACATCATAACTACACCTGTTTATAGCTGTAGTTTCAATGTTTCGGTCACCTATCGGTAGAGTTCAGCACAAAAACGTAGTTAAATAGAAATGCATTGATTTTTAATTGTCTTGAAGGAAGTAGGCTCCAAAGAAAACATTGTGATAAAAGAAGGAATTATTTGCAACCTCGCCTATCTTCTGACTGAAAAAACGTCTAAACTTTTGTCGTTAAGAAATGATAGCTATGAAAATATTGCAAGGAAGAAAGAATATGCATGATATAATGCCTCTCATTAAAACTGCTAAATGTACAGAGGACAGACGCCACTTACATTGACGCCGACGTCTTAATCCACCTTGGTGGTGTTTTTCTGATTTCAACGTACGTGACATTTTGACCACATTAACTAATCGTTTTATATCATAAAATCATTGGTACTTCATACAAATATTCCTCTATGAGTATTTTATATAGGTACTACATATTCTGAAAGCAAAATATGCAAAGGTAAGTTTAAAACGCAGTGAAACGTCTTTGTAGAGGACAATTTTGCGTACTGGCATTAACTCAAATCATGCGATGACTCGAGCAAATTGGTCGGTCCCGTGTGTGTTCGAGATATCGCGAGACCACTGTATAGTGATTTCATTATTTCCATAACCTAAGACCTTAGACCAGTGTACCAACCAGTGGACTGTCCTCCTATCAATATACACTAGACACATCCAAACATAAGTTAACAGAGGATCAGAGACAATTCTATGAAGAAAATGGATTTCTGGTAATCAGAAATTTGGTTCCGAAAGATGACTTGGAGAAGTACAGGTAACCTGGTTTTGTTAACTCCTTGACAAATACCTATTACAAGTTTTATGTATAAAAAAAGGATCAAAAGATGCATTTAGAAAATATTTCTCAAGCGAATTTCACTTTTTCTTTAAATTGTCTGATGGTACATGTATTATAATCGAAGGACAGTGAAGGATTGCTTGTAAAGAAAATTCTTAACTTCCTTATCCTTATAAAAGCAATCCTGAAAAATAGCTTTGAAAATATAAGTACAATTATATTGTCCATCTGTCTGTCTGCTAAACTTAACTATAAAGACTTTACATTGCAAATAATGACTATCCTTTTCAATAAAGGATGCTCATATTTTGAAAGATGAAAGATCTTATTTAATACACAACTGCAAACGCCAAGGTCAAGCTTATTTATATAGGTCAAACTTTAGAAAAAACAAGTTTCATAGATGTTGGTTTTTCATAATACATCTTGTTTATGAAAATTGTTTTTGATGTACATGTATTTAGGTGTGCAATGTTCTTTTGATTAATAAAAACAGTATTATGGCATAGTTAAGTAAAACACCTCAGAATTCCATCTAGATTAAGAAAGAAATAGATAAAAGAAATGAAAAATAATTGGAATAAGCAAAATAGCAATTAACCCTTACTACTCCATTTGGAGGGTTTGTTGCTAGACTATTGCAACTTGAAAGTGCCAACTTACATTAGTTTCACTAATCTCCTGTACATTTATTTCCCTGTAGACTAAGGTTTGCACTAGTTCTTGCACTAATCTCCTGTGCATTTATTTCCCTGTAGACTACGATTTGAGCAGATCTGCCGTAAAGAGGTAGAAGTTCCTGGTATCACCATCATGAGAGATGTGGCCATAGCCAAGTCCGAGTTTGTTCCAGATCAGAAGGCCATCACCAAGATTCAGGCCTGGCATACAGACGAGGTTCTGTGGGAATACTGCAGTCATCCAAAGGTACTGTTTTTCTCCTAATAAATGCTCCCGGGAGCTTTACAAAACATGCAGTGTTCCCACTGCTTTTTCAATCTGGGGGGTAAAAATGGGTATTTTGCAGCATGCATGTACCCCCTCTTTATAACACAAAGAAGGCAGGTTGCAAAAATTTGGGGGTACAAGCTTAAATTTAGGGGGTTTTCGGGAACACTGATATGGTCTAGACTTAGATAAGATCAGCTTGTCTCAAAGAAAATCTCATCATAAATCCTATATATCTTACATTGGATTAACAAGAAAAGGTACTGTATTTCTCCAAAAAAATTGCTTGCTACAAGCCAGTCTGCAACTTCTTTGAAAATGAACCAGTCTAAAATTTTATCATGTGGTTTAATGTAAAGTGGTCCATATCACCATTGATACATACCATATATCCTGTAATAATAACGCCCTCACTAATAGTAGCATCCCTTCATTTTTTGCTTAGAAAACCCACCTCAAATGCCTAAAGTTTAGGAACTTTTATATGATTGTTTAGAGAAAATTCATCTAAAATTAAAGGTAAAAGGGCATAAAACACATCAATTTTAATGAAAATGCATACCTAATAAAAGTTCCCTGACCATATCAGTGTTTTTCTTCTTCAGTTTGTTAAGGTTGGATTGTATGGGAACAGGTGATATGGACTGACTATCCAGAAACAGTTAAAGGTGGATGTATATTGATATCATCATATCATACATCCCATACATCCACACCTTGTGAATATAACTCATGCAAAGATTTGCAATAACCTTTTAAAGAATAATCCTCAATATGTGATCTTTTTTTACATTGTCCTTGTTTGGTGGTATAATGCTGTGTCACAGAAAATGGGCAGCTTTCTCATGCAAAAACCATTGTGAACCCATCTCCTCCTACATTTATGTATGGATTCACAGGTTTGTGCTTTCTTCAAAGAGATTCTGCTGTATCAAAGAAAGAGGTGCTATCATGTCCAATTTCTGTTTATAACTTAATATTTTCAGGTTATAGATTATGTGGACTGTTTTCTAGGACCAGATGTTGTGGCCATGCACACCATGTTAATTAACAAACCACCTGATCCAGGTAGATTATTTATTAATTGCCGGGCATGGGAAAATCAGACTAGTCTAAAAAGATTTATAAAGAGTGCCGATGTTTTATGCAAATAAATTGTAAATTAAATCATTTGTACAAGTAATTTGTCCATTTTCAAATAATTCATCCAATGATCATACCAATTTTTGGGATTCTTTTCAAAAGCATTGGAAGTTTTCTTTGCTTATAATAATCAATTTAAATAAAAAAATGATATTTAAATATTCATCTTGACCTCCCATTTATAGGTGGGTAATTGCAAACCTAGTTAAGTGAGATGAGCAGCTGAAGCTTGGAAAGATTTTGTGTTAGAACTGTGGTTCAATAAAACTAGTGATCCATGGCAAAGTGATTCAGCCACAACATTATGTCTGTTAAAACTGGCCTTAAAATACTAACAAATGAAACATTCTAGACTGTTATGATGTTTTCAATATTTCTCCAGGTAAGATGACATCCCGTCACCCCATGCACCAGGACCTGTACTATTTTCCATTCAGACCAGCAGACAGGATTGTGTGTGCTTGGACAGCCATGGAGAAGGTCAACAGGGCTAATGGCTGCCTTGTGGTGCTTCCCGGGTCACATAAAGGGAAACTACTCCAACATGATTATCCAGAATGGGAGGTAACCACTCTATGTCTGTCTCTGCCCTTGTTTTCTGGATGAAAATGATTGCAAAATATTTGAGAAATGGTAGGCCCACCCACACAGTGTGTGTACTCATGTACATTTTTTTAACTCTTGCACATTTTTTTTGTGTCCATCGTTTACAGAATCAAATTTTGCTTTTATATATATATAGGATTTATATTACAAAGCACTTTTACTTGAAATAGACATGTATTATCTAGAACATTAATTTCAAGTTGATAAAGTAGTCATTATGCTCAAATTTGAAATACGCTTTTTCTTCATGACAAAAAAATTAATACTTCTCTTCATGACAAAACCCCAGGAGTATGTTATATTTCAATTAAAGGGGAAAATGTTTTCCGTTGTTTAGGCTTGCAAAGTCTGCTTTGATTGAAAATCGATGAAGGAGTTCCACTATAGGTCATAGGTTCCATCCCCCCTGTCACTTGACAGTTATCCATCTGATTTTAAACAAATTAAACAAATTTTGAATCAAATTTTACTAAAAATTTTACCAGAAAACACACGTTTCTTATTTCAAGTCTTCAGCAAAATAATTTGGCAGTAACATTTCTATATTTTACTATAGGCCTATGGACACATTTAGGAGAAAAAGTCTATATTTTCTGAAACTGTTCTCGAAAAAAGAAATGCAGAAGGCAATTACATTTAGCACTCAACACCTTATTGTATTCATTTCACTTATATCTTCATATGAATCAAAACACAGCCCCAGGCAGCTTTTATCTGAATCAAATGGTGTTTTCAGGATAAAAATCAGTTAAACATTTCCGAAAAAGTGGACAATAACCAAATTGGATCCCTTAAAAAGGGGTTTGCCCCTTGATGACGTCAGGACATCAACTCTACATTATGAAATCTCTTTTTATGACTGACTTATGAAAGTAGGAATTTTTAAACTCAGTTTTATAGCATTTAGCAAGATTTGCAGACATTTAGAAATTTGGACCTAAAATGACTCGCTATGTGTCAACAGTTACCTTAAATTTCATACATTTTGAAATGGAGACTGGGGATAAACTATTCTTAAACTAATTTATATATCTTACACAGGGTGGTGTCAATAAGATGTACCATGGTGTACGAGACTTTGATCCTGAACATCCCAGGGTTCATTTAGAGATGGAGGCAGGAGATACAGTATTTTTTCATCCACTGCTGATACATGGATCAGGGGCAAACAAAACAAAGGGCTTTAGAAAGGTAAGGGATGTTTTTTCCTAATAATTTTAGACACTCTTGCAAAACTTTGCTGAAACTGAACTGATGTTTATGGTGAAGGTGTACACATTTTTTCATAAAGTATTAAAAGTTTCATTGATGATTTATATGGACATTGTCAGATGACCTGACCTTAAAAGGTATGTATTGAGAGAAAGTGCCATCACAGTAAATGTGAGCACAGTAATTTAGATATAGTGTTGAAACTAAAAGAAAATGTTTAGGCCTTGGGTAAAATTTCAAGCAAAGTTAATAGGATTTTATTATATACCTTGATCGTAATAATACAGTCCTATTGATGAGCATGTAGTTGTTGGCCAGTTGAAAACCAAATTTTTGCATCATATCTTAACCCTTGTCATGCTGAACCCTGAATATTCCTGCTTTGACAGGTGGTATAGACAAAGATCAGCCTGCACATATGTGCAGTCTGATCTTAGTTCATACCACCTGAGGTTCATTTTTAAACCAAAAAGGTGTAAAAAAAATACATTTTTGAAATCAATACTCACTTACATTTGGTAAATTCCAGTGCTTTTAGCACTTTGATTTTACATTTATTTTGCAAAGATTTTATTCAGCATGACAAGGGCTGAAAATTATGCATGTTGTTATTGATTAAGTTGAAATTATTATAGGTATAAAGTTCTTAGCAATCAGACAAATGTATAGACAGACATTGTATGACTTTTTGTATGCAAATTAAGCATAAATGTGTGAGCAATTTTATAATAAGAAATTCCTTGAATTAGATCAACAATAACTTTCATGATAATGGTTGTTTGTGTTGACCATTAATAGCTATCATGTTCTAAAACAATTAATTTTATATTCAGGCTATATCTTGTCATTACTGTGATGGTAACAGTCATTTTGTGGACCTGAAGGGAACTGTCCAACAGACCATTGAGGAAGAGGTGCTTGAACTAGCAGAGGAAAAAACTGGGATTCCCAGACATCAGATTAAATATGAGGTAGTATAGGGGGGTGTATTTCTCCTACTGCATGATATAAAGATTTTATGTCAATATCAGTCTTGTTGCATGATATGGATCTGCTCCGGTCTTGAATTACTTCTGAGGTTGTTGTACCCTAAAACTCTTTTGTACCATGAGAATTTCGAGGGTAGTTGTGCGCCATGAAAAATTGTGAGAAAATGAACCACTCATGAATGCATTTTCTGGACATAGATTTCAAGAAAAAAGAATTTTCTTTAAGACTTGTAAACTTTTATAGCCCAAACGACTTTTTTTGAGGAGCTACTTACTGTCAAAATGTGCCAATATACTATATAATTTAACACGGCCAAATCAGACAGGAGTTTAACCATATACAGGATGTTTCTAATGTGGCAATGGAACTTGATTGTGTATCATGCATCATGCTCAGTGCGAAACAGTTGTTACTCCCTATATGTTTATAGGGAGTTACAACTGTTTCATGCTGAGCAGGCGATAAGGCGAACGATGGGAATGAAATACGGCACATCAGTTAAAGAGGACTTGCAATTAAACATTTACCTTGTACATTAAAAGGAACAATGATAATATTTTGGTATATAGTTGCTTCTGATCAATGTACATCGAACTAGGGTTATATGATGATGTAGGTTAGGGTCAAATTTTCAACCCTTATTTTAATTGTTTACCTGCCAACTAAAAGCTATGCCATAACTCCAAAGCCACTTGGAATACATAGCTCATATTTGGTAGGAAGTTACATCAGCGAGGGGGGTCAGTGCAACACTATTGTAAGTGCCTATATAATATAAAGGCACTTACAATAGAGTTGCACTGGCCTCTCAGTCTCAATTTCTGGTCAATAGTGGGGTATACATGCTGAATGTAAAGGACAATTTTTTAACAGTTTCTCACAAAACTTTACCTGAAAAACTAATCCTGTTTGCAGTTACCTTAGTGTTGAACTCTGTTTGACATACACATGTTGTATTATTTCAGGATATCTGGAAGTTTAGGTCTCGAGTTGTGAAGGGAAATAAAACCTGGGATGGTGATGACTAACCTTGATGCTACTCTAGTCTTGATTGACAACTTGTTCTGATTGCTTTATTATAGAAATTCATTGGATCTTAATTTCACTGTGATAAACAATTATTTTTAAAGACATTTTAAGTGTTCAGCATTATTATTTTATGTGTTTTAATTGTTATTTGAATGAATATGTTTAATTGTACAGAGCTGAAATATAATGTAAGGCAAAAACGAACCATGTACATTAATTTTCAATTTGAAAGAGTTTGCAGATGATAAGAAAAGTGGGTGAAATTTGAAAGGAAGCTATCCTATCTGGAAGAAAATATTGTAGGAAAGGAAGAAATTGCTCTCTGCAATCAATGTTTTCTTCTTTTTCACATTTTTCTCTTTTTTAAGATAGAGGTAAAGCAAGTATTAGGATCATACAAGAAAGAGTTCACCAATATTGAAATACTTAAGAAATCTTGACCTTGATCGAAAGTTCTATCAATTATTCACAGATTTTTTAAAATGTGACAGTCATTAATGTTGTTTATTAAAGGGTAAAACATGAATGATGTAATTCATGTCCATTGGGGTGCTATAATGTTTCTCAATGTATTTTTAGATCACCTTAGAACAAAGTGCTCTAGGTGAGCTATTGTGATCACTCACCATCTGTTGTCCAACCATTCGTCTACCGTCCGTTTGTCTACAATTTCTTTAAAACTCTTCTCCTCCTTAAGCACCAGGCCAATTAAGCTTAAACCTAGTAGTGATGTTTTTTGGGTGAAGCTCTACCAAAGTTTTTTGAAAGAATTTAATTCCACCAAAAAATGGTTTCTATGGTAACAGCTAGGCTGGAAATTACCAAATATCTTAGAAAAGATTCTTCTCCTCCTAAACCACTGGGCCAATCAACTTGAATCTGAGAGTTGTTCTCTAGATAAAGCTCTACCAATTTTGTTAAAAGAATTATACTCCATCAAAAAAATCTGGTTTCCATGGCTGAAACTGCCGAAAATCTTAGAAAAGATTCTTCTCTCCTAAACCACTAAGCCAATCAAGTTGAAACTTAGGAGGGTGTTGTTCCTTGGGCGATGTTCTTTCAAAGATGTTTGAAGAATTGAATTTATTCAAAGACCCAGGATTTGATGGAATATACCTTACCAAAATTGTAAAAAGAAGATAATTCCATAAATAAATCTGGTTACAATGATTATGGAAAAGGCAGAAAATCTTCTCCTCCTAAACCATTTGGCCAATCAATCTGAAACTTTGCAGGGATGTTACTTGGGTAGGGTGTAGCTCTACTAAAGTTGTTAAAAGAATTCAATTTGATCAATTAGGCTTGTTGCCATGGTAACAGAAAGGTTGGCAATTTACAAGAGTTAAAAAAAAATCAGTAAGACAAAATTTAAAGTCTGTTTGACATGGTTGACAAATTATGAGTTTGACATGGTTGACAAATTATGAGTTGACTGACTCAGGTGAACCATCATGGTCCTCCTGTCTAATATGCAAATAAAGAGTATTAAAGTTATATGTTTGAAATGTAAAGATGTTCAAAGTTTTAATTATAATCTGCTCATTGTGAGTACCTACTACAACATTTATGGTAGTTTATACATGTACATAACAAAGAAAAGGTGACTTAAGAGCTTTCTATGAGTATTTCAAGGACAAAATGTTGAATCTTAGAATCCCAAATAGTTAAGAAGTATAATTTGTGATGTTTTGGATATGTGAACAATAAACAACAGTTAGTGTTTGATAAATTTTAATTTTCGCATATCTCTCTCATAATTGCATATTTTTACTTGAAACTTGAATTGTATGCTAACTATCAACAAGGGAAACAGCAGCCTGTATACTATCAAAGGCTTTACCTCTGAAATCTATCCTTCAATTTTTTTACTATTCAAAAGTGAGTATGGATGGCATCCACTTGCAATGCTCTTGTACCTTGCATAGTCTTTTGTTGTGTGCTGACTTATATCAGTACATGGAATTTAAAGAAGCAATTATAGTATGTTTGGCACTATTTCATTTTCAGAAAACTAAACTATGAAGAAGCAATTTTTAGTAATTTAGGAATATTTCAAACATCTCTGTAAAGCTGAAGCAGCATGCCTTTTGGTGATGTTATTTTATAGTAGTAATAGCTGTCTCAGCATTTATCATTCACTAGTCTGCTAATCAAAAGAGAAACACTGCTTTATTTTTGTAGATAATGCTTTTAACTAATAAAACAAGACTTTTGGAACACCCTTTCTATATACCCGAGTTGAAAAAAACAAGAAGGGAGATAACCAGACTTCATTTTAGCTTGACTGTTTTCAAAGAATATCCAAGGTATTATGATCACCTTGAGGTCGTTCCCGTTGGTGTTGGTGTGACAAACTTTAACCTTGGTCATAACTCTCTTTTTATTAAAGATATACTCATGAAACTTGGCATGTGTGTTCACTATCACAAGAGCTATCCAAACTATCAAAAGAGGATATCTCTGGAAGCATATTTGTAAGAGTTATAACCCTTTTTTACTTATCCATGGTACAGGTCAAAGTGCTTTTTGATATTTTAAACAAACATTGAATAGGAATCGAAAAGATCAGAAAAAAAGAAATTGCTTTCCAAAAGTAATTTCTCCTTCTATCGTAATGCTCTCCCTACTTGTTAGTCTCCAGTTCTCAGTTCAAAAAAATGTAATTGATAGGTACTGGTAATGTCTTCCCTACAGAAAAACAAAAATATTTTAACTGTGGTCATGCTGAATAAAAACATGGCAAAATTGCATTAAAATCAAAGTACAGAAAGCTCTGAAAGCCTTAATAGCAATTCTCTGTAAGCACTTACACTTTTAAATTGGGAGTGTGGCACGCTATGTCTCAAATTTTGATAAAATTTAAACATGAGGATAGGGCTGACCCAAACGTAAAAATAAGATAAAAAAATTCTTAAAATCACTTCTGGTTGCCATGGAAACAGAAGTTAAAGATTGAAAAAGTCCGTTTTTGCGAGTTTTTAAATTCAAATATAACATTTATGCAGCACAAACTAAAATAAAAACACATAAGATATAAGTTCCCCATCTTGGTTCTCTCATATGAATTAATAATATTCTTGGGCAAACGTTGTTTACTTATGTTTCCATAGCAACAACACACATACCCTACTAAAATATTGATTTTTGCATTTTTTCAAATGTTTTGACAAAATACAGACATTGTTTTCCGTTTTACAAGGAAATACCACATTAACATTCACATAATAATAACTTTTGTGTTCGTTGCTATGGCAACGTGAATTCATATCCAGTAAATGAAGACAATTTCAGAACATCTTGAGAGTCCTCAAATGACTAGATAATTGAACTCCCATTCAATGTTATGATAATTTACAAAATTGCTCAGATAGACCTTTTAGGACATATAAGAATTTTTTTCAAAAACTTGCAGGAAATAGCCGGTTGCTCTGGGAACAATTATGTAAAAATGCACAAAAGCCCATTTTTAGTCCTTGGTTACGGGTATCCAACGCCAAGCAACCTAAATATTTCTTAATTCTAAATAAAGTTCAAACTTTCCTCTAACTAATATATCAAAATAGTTGTGTAAACTGGTTTCATTTTTTAGGGAAAAGGCTACAAAATGACCCAAAAAATGCTTAATTTTTGGTTGTATCAGCAAATTACCATGGCAACTATTACAATTTTTGTTCTTTTTTCTTGTATTTTGATAGAGGCTTGTTGGATCTCTTTTCATATCACATGCAAACTTTCAGGGACTTAAAATAACTGAATTAAGAAAATAATAAAAATGGTTGTCATGGTAACAAAAAGGCCCAATGATTTCTTTGCGGTTTTTGAAAGAGCACTTTTTGTTCGAAATGTCCCATTAATCATCATCAGTTCATCATGCTGCAAATATTCAAAAAATAACCCAGAAGTCACAAAAACAGCCATATTATGAGTCATAGTTACCGTTGTCAAGGTAACCAATGCACACAACAACAAAATAATTTGTATCTTAGTTGCTCCTTTTACATAATAAATTCCATCTACACATCAAATGTCAGTCATAAGCTAAGAAAAACAGGAAATTATAGACAACATTTTCAGATCAATTTATCAAAATAAGCCATATTTGTTGTCATGGTAACCAATCTTTTTGACACTAACTGACACAACAAAAGATCTAGTTCAAAATTTTAGGTCCTATTCTATCAAAAACATACCAAAACAACCATCATCTTCATATAAAGACCAAATTATATAGCATCAAAAAAGCTTAATTTTGCAAAATTCTGTGCTTTGAGGGCCGTTGCCATGGTAACCAGATGATCTGAAAACATTCTTTTTGTCAATTTCTTCTCTTATTATTAGTCCCTTCCTGTATGTGAAATTTCATCAAAATCGGAGACCATGTGTGCCAAAATTGTTTAAGTCGTTACAGAGAATGGGTATTTAAAACTATTAGAAAGCTTTCCTTTTGAAATTACAAATTTTAAACTATTGCTGGCTTTAAAGGGAAAGTAGTTGGTATAGACTAAGATCAGACTGCACATATGATTGTGCAGGCTCATCTTTGCCTTTACTTTCTCCCAAAGCAGGAATATTCCGGGTTCAGCATGACAAAGGTTAAAGAAAAAAGTACTTCAGAAGGATTAAGTGTAACTTGTCCAAGGACAAATCAGATAATTTTATATTTCTACACCAAATGAGGGATATCAGTTGGTTATCTCTCTTGAAGTATTCCCAAAGGAGGAAGGGTCCTAATCAGGGTTTACTTTGGGTTTTATCCTTATTTCCTTTGCACTGTTAGATTTAAAGATAAGCTTTAAATCAAGTATTGCACAAATTATGAGGTACATTTGATGTAAAAATATGTTTATTTTCTACTAAACTGTGGAAATCTTTATCATAAATACAAGTAATGTGTATTTTGTATTTACAAAAATAATAGTCACAACTTCCCAAAGAAATGATAGATAAAATCCAAGGAAAATTTCTTAAAGGACTGCCAACGATTTTGGAACACCTCTGATTTAATCCAAAGAGCAAACAAGAGAAAAAACATACCAAAGTTTCTCATAAGAGTTAATGAAAGTTGAACTGTCATTTATCATTATATGATATACAATTTGTTATGAATAATGTTACAATAAATGAACAATAAAATAAAAAAGAATTAATTTGGTCTCTGGTTTATTTGCTTCATTTCCCAGGTTAAGAATTTTTTCGGCTTATTTGTTGTTGATTTTCAGACAAGTTTCTTTTTTTAGCTCACCTGAGCACAACATGCTCAAAGCAAGTTCTGTGATCACATTTTTTGGTTATGAGTGCTCTTAACATCTTCCACTTGGTAACCACCTGACCGATTCCAACAAAACTTGACAGGAAATTTGTGAGTGACTCTTCTGAAAACTTTTGAATGGAATTTGGATTGACCCCCCAAATTTTGGCCTATTGGAAGGTGCCAAGTTTTAAGAAATTTGATGTTGCTGCAGAGAAAAAAATGGATCTTGCTTTTGTGAAAGTTTTTATCTGACTTTTAGGAAAAGTTGTCTTACTATTGTGCAAGTTTATGTTGTTGATGATAGAAGTTTGAGCATGTTGTTGAGATTTTTAGCTCCACTGGCCAAAGGCCACAGACGCTATTGTCATTGCGTTGTGTCCATCATGCGTCCTTTCTCCTCAGAATCTACTGGATGAATTTCAACCAAACATCACAGGAATGGTTTTTGGGTTACCCTCTTTCAAAGTTGTACAAGGATTTTTTATCCAATGAAAAACAGGGCTTTAATAGGCATGGCCGATTTCCATATATGGTAATATGTGACTTTTCTCAGAATCTAAGCAACAGATATAAACCAAATTTATCTGGAATAATCCTTGAGTGACCCTTTAACACAAAAAATATTGTGATAAGATGAAAAATGCCTCTTTAATAAGTACATGTATAGTTCAGTTTTGTATATGGTATAAACTTTGAAAATCATTTTATCAGAATCTAACAAATGGGTATCAACCAAATTTTACTGGAATAATCCTTGAGTGACCTTTTATCAATCTACCTAAACATATTGTGATTAGATGAAAAATATGTCTCGTTTATGGGCAGAGGTCATTTCTCTATATGCTATATAGTGGAAACTTTGGAAATCATTTTCTCAGAACCTAACAGATGGATATCAACCAAATTTCACTGGAATGTTCCTTGGGTGACCTATTATCAGGCTGCACAAAATTACTGTGATTGGATAAAAATATGTATATAACAGGCGGAGGTTAATTTTTTTATATGTCATTCATCAATCTTGAATTTTTCTTTGCAGAAATATCTCAGCATGTCATGCTTATTTACTTGAAAAAATAAAAAAAAATACATAATTCATTCATTAATTTACTGAAATTCTCTAATATTAGTAGATTCAGGCCTGTGGAGCAAATCACCTGCTCAGGCAGCTCTAGTTTTTATATATACGAGGGGGCATCAAAAACTTCTGAGACAATTGCTATAACTTTTTAATCATTCGTCGAATTTGGATGAGCCTGCGAGTTATTATTCAGGTGGATGTATGTGCTTATTATACAAACAAGCAACCAAATATGACATCACGTCTGTTAAGGAACCGTTGCTATGGAAACCGTCCGATGCGCTTTCAGGGCACTTAAAATTCTAAACTGACTGTTAAGAAAGAAATTCCTACAAAACGCGTAATACACAAGATATTTAAAAAATTCAAATTGTATCATAATAAACATTGAATGCACACCAAGTAAACCTGCAAACAATGAGGTTTACTAAATAGGCTTGACACTGTGAGGGGTCTGATCAACCAAGAACGATGTTCTTTTTTCTGAAATAACTTAACGTCGGGGCACTTGAAATGGCAATTACATTAAGTATGGATTATTGTCTTAACCCTTGTCATGCTGAATTAAAATCCTCTTTCAAAATTGCACTCATATCAAAGCACTGAAAGCCTTTAAATCCAGGGGTGTAGATAATCTTTCTTTTTGAAGATTAAATTCATTAACAACTCTGCCTTGAAAGGGGACAGACAGGTGGTGTTGACAAAGCTCAGACTGCACATAGGTGCAGGCTAATCTTTGTCTATACATCCTGTCAAAACAGGATTATTCCGAGCTCAGCATGACAAGGGTTAATAAAATGCAATTTATTGCACTCATATTGGGTCTCAAATTAATCAATAAAGACTAGAAGTAAATTCCTCAACAGCATTTTTAGGGTAATTGATTTAAGAGATTGATATTTTTTTCTCCTGTTTGAAATGTTAAACGCGTTTAGAGTAAAAACATGACTGTTCATAATAAACTTTATCGCAATACCGAAACACCTATCTTATAAAAGAAATTTACTTGAAAAAAGCTGAGTGGTTTTGTGAAGATGTGCATTGACTATTTGGATAGGAATTCACAGTTAAAAACATAAAATATTGCTGATAAAAGCAATCAAGAGTGGGTCTGACGTTCATGACGTCACTATTTTGCCCCGAGAAACCACCTGTCTCAATTAAACTTGGCATGGCATTGAGTGTATTCATGTTATCCTGCTGGAAGTTGTAAAATTTGTTGTCAGAAGAAATGCAATTCAACTGATACATTTTTCTAAGTTGTTGGATGTCTACCGAAGAAAATATGATTAAAGTCTCAAAACTTTTTGACAGCCCCTCGTATTGTCCGCTTCTGTTTGCCCAATAGTGATGTTTTTAGCTATTTTCATTAAGATCTATCATTTAAAAATCTATGCAAACTATAAAGGCTATTGTATTCCTGATTTAGAAGATGGAGAATTTTGAAGATTCCAACATAAGTCCATGAACTGAGGATCCATACAAAATACAAAGGCTTTAAGTAAAGTCATTCTGAAGAAAATGAATTTTAAAATATTTTTATGACCCTTTAGTAATATCCCCTCTGCCCCTTAAAGCCCAATAGTGACAAGTTTATCTATTTTTACTAAAAGTATATCATCTATTAATAAATGACAAATATAAAGACTGCTGATCAAGTCCTTGATTACAAGAAGAAATTTTAAATATTTCATGAACAGCCAAGGTAACCAGAGTTTTCTACTGAATTTAATTCTTATAGCTATTTTGAATTGATTGATTGATAGAAAAGGTTTTATGCCACTTTCAATAATTTTTCAGTTATATCTCAGCGGCTGGAGCACCTAACAATGGATTCCTGGTATTTCTCACACCTGTACTACCATTACATCCTTTCCTAGCCTCCAGCTGCTATCCCTCATAGGGCTACGATTATCAACACATTGGTGGGAGACATAGTAGGAAAGAATGAGTGCCGCTGTCAGGGATCCAACCCGAGACCTCTAGATTAACAGTCTGACGAACTACCAACTGCAAATGCAACGGCTACAGCTATTTTATATGAAAACCACCTTGAGAAAATGTGGTGTAAATTGGCCCAGTATTGTAGGAGCTGTTGTTGAAAGAAATAATTAATAGACAATAAAAGATGTATGGATGATGTGTGTTAACAATTGGTTACATTTTGTATGGACAAATTTTAAAAACAAGAGCTATCAGAGGACAGCAAAGCTCATCTATTCCTAGTGCTGGACAGTTAAAACAAATCAATGTTGACATAACAAAATTCAAATGGATAGGATATCAGAGTAATGAATCTTTGTCTAGAGGCTGATACTTTGGTCACAAAGTATGTACAGGGTTTCCTAAAAATAGCTTTATAACTAACTGGTATATAACGAATAGGCATCATTTGCACTTTAAACTCAACCGAGATTTCTAAGTTCAAATACAGTTAAACTCCACTAAATTAAATATCAGAACAATGAATCTTAGTCTAGAGGCTTCTGTTATGATCACAGAAGCATGGGCAAGATTCAAAGGAATAGCTTTACTTGAAACTGAGATAAAACGGATATACATCATTTGCATGTTAAAAACTTAGAGATTAAAAGCAATATAAGACTGACAAACCTTTGTCTATCATGGTCACAGAAGCATGTTCAAAGTTTCCAAACAATAGCTTTACTAGATTCAACAGAGTTTTGACACAGTTGCACACAAAACTTTAACAAATCATTTTGCCTACCCCTGGTAAGAAGAACTATGGGATAAACACAAAATAAAAATCATGTTTACAATAAGTGAACATTTATTTCTTCAACAAGAGTTTTCCAAGATAAAAATATGACATTGACACATCAACTTTCAAAATTACACAAAATATATGGATAGACTAGTTTTGCAGTATAAAAAGATATCATTAAAGATACACAAAAAATACATTTTACATTTTAACACCTGGAATTTCAGAACACAAAGTTTAACTTTAATCTAAAATCACACACACACACATACAAAATGCCTCTCTCATGGCAATTTTTCATATGTTTGACCTTGACATGTAGTGTTGACCTTGTCAGATAATCATGTATATATGAGCCTGTGCATGAGATTTTCAACTATTTGACATATGTCCGAGTTGCAAATATCGAGCAGACAAGAGAGTCACATATTGCAATAAGAACACAATCTGTCTGTCTAAAGATGCTTCAAGACCTTATCTATCTATACAGCCATGATTGTAGACTCTGGACATACTGTGCAGATTTACAGGCTTGCCAGAGTCTGCTTTATGCTCATTTTAAATAGTTTAAAAAGTAACGCACAGGCTCATGTCATAACCAGAATTATCTCAATAAGAGATACAGTCCTTTGATGAAAATCAAGTCTAAAATAGTTGAGAAGCAAACAATAATAAAATGTGTGACCTGTACAAGAAAGAGATGTCAATCAAAAGGTGGTATTTATGAAATTGCATATTATATGGATTGATAAGATTTTATTCAGAAATCTGCCATGCATTCAGTAGGACAAAAAGGTTCAAATAGTTTGCAAATTAAACTCTGCTTTGCACATGCACTTTCATGCATAGCAGGGTAAATTGGCAAACAGTTTGCACCTTTTTGTTATCCTGAATGCAGGGTTTGTAAGTGCCCTAAGTTTCAATCTTGTTTGCCTATTTAACAAGGTAGATTATAAGAAATAATTTTTGGCTTCCCAAAACTAATAATCCTTTTTCTCTTAACAGGTCAAATAGCTATTCCATAACCAGTTGACAGAATTTTAAACTGGTCTTATTTCAAAGGTTACAAACAACAATCTAAGTATATGAAATGTGACCAGTCATGCAAAAAGGGACCATCTGGGAACTGCGTAAAATATTTTTCGTATTTCAAACATTTTTTTCATAGGAAGATTAATCATTCTACAATCAGAAAATTAGTAATGTGCGAAAAGTTTCGACCCAAGTCAGTCTGCGTGGTCCACACAGTCTTACTGGGTCAAAACTTTATACACTACCCAAATGGTCCCTTTCCACTTAATGGTTAAAAAATTTAAAACTTTTTTGTCTTTTAGAGAGAAAAACATTGTGCACAATAAAGTAATTTCTTCGTTTTCCATTATTTTTCTGAAGCCTTTCTCTTCAGGCACATCATAATAAGGGCTGGTGTGGGAATAGGCTAAGGAAGAAATCTCCAATTAGAGTAAAACTTATGTAACTTTACTTATTCTGAATGTTTCATATGGATGTCATACAAAATATTTTTGAACTCTGACTGGTCTTATCTAGTTAACAATAATCCTGAACAGCTCTGAAGAATTGAAATAAAAAAAACCCAAACTATTATTGTGAATCATGATATCATTGAGCAATATTTAAAAACAAAAAAATGTGAAAAAACAAATACCCCAAAAGAGCAAAAATTGTGTTAAAACAACAAAGTGAAATAAACCCATTGATATTTTTCATATTTGTTTTTTATGGGGTTTCATGCTGCTTTCAACAATCTTCAGTCATATTAGAGCGGCTAAAGCATCTAACAATTGATTCCTGGTATTTCTCACAACAATACTCCCATTCCATCCTTTGCAAGCCTCCATCTGCTTTCCCATATAGGTCAAGAATTATCAACCTATTGATTGGACAAATAGTTGGAAAGGATGAGTGCCAACGTCGAAGATCTTACACAGGACCTTTTGAAATAATCCTATGTGCTATCACTGAGCTAGATATTCTTGTTTATACCATTATTGCACTGCTAACAAACTGTTCAATGGACATTTCAAAAAGGACAAACAGGTGTTGAAGACTAAGATCAGACTACACATTTTTGCAGGCTGATCCTTGTCTTTTCCTCCTACCAAAACAAGAATATTCAGAGTTAAATGATATAAGACCTAAATACACAGAATATCTATGATTTTTCAGCTACATGGAATGAATAATAAGATATGTTTACAAATTAGAATGGATTTTGTTGACAGGGAATACAAACATAATATTAAATATGATATGATAAATACTGTAAACAGGGTAATTTTGGCGGTGGTTTTATTTTGGCTATATTGGCGGTCAAGCTAGAATGCGCCAAAATTAATCCATCGCCAATATTTTTCATTATAAAAATAGATTTTTTATGATGGATATGAAATCTATTCATTTAAGTCAATATTAATTAATTTTATGTCAAAGATATGCAGACCATACTTATTCAAATTGGAATAAGAAAATCTGCCAACAAAGTAGACATTTCGACAGATCAGCGCAATACAATTGTAAGTGCCTATAAATTATAGGCACTTACAATCGTATTGCGCTGAACCCACAATTTCAAGATTCATTATCCAAGTTGGTTGATACACTGTAATGAAAATCACAGCGAAAAAGTGTGATAACTTAAACATGCGTTATAACTATAACAAAAGCTGCGAAAACAAACTATTGTTAAGTTTGTAGAAAGTTGACATTACTCTAGAAATTGACTTTCTTTTGCTTCTGTTGTTTTGAACGACGAAAAAATGAAATATAGATAAAGCGTTTTAATTTGGCGTTAAAGTCAGATGCGCCAAAATATATCACCGCCAATAAATCGTAATCGAAAAACCGCCAAATGTGGACACCGCCAATATAAAGCCGTTTACAGTATTCAGTCACTATCTTAGTACAGGTGAACTTAATAATTTGTCACAGACACGGATGCCCTTGCAAATATTTTATTTTTAACCTCTGACCCATTTGACCTTCAGTTGTGACATTGACCTTGGGCGTATCCACACAAATTTATTGCATGACACTAATACTCACCTTGGAGAACAGCTGTGCCAAGTAATTTTGAAATCAATCCATAAATGTAGAAGTTATGCTCCCAACGAAAATGTGACAGACACAGAGACAAAGGTAACTCTATATGAATGTTGCCATTATACAGCAGGGGCATAAAAAGAAAGATGGTCAGCCTGATTGGATTGGGCTTTCTCACTCCAAAAGGATTTCTAAGTTAAAGAATGGCCGTTCAACCTCAATATATGCTTTGGACGACAAAACAAAAATGCAATCTATCATGTTTTGATAAAGATGATAAATTTTAAAACATTGTCGGTATTTGGAATAAAAGCTGTCAGAGGACAGCCAAGCTCGATTATTCCATGTGATGGAAATCAAATCAAAGTTGATATTGGAAGAAATTTTCTTAAATGAAAATTAGACTTTTTAAGTCCAAAAAGAATTAAAGATCCACCAAATGAAATATCAGAGAAATAAACCTTTATCTAGAGGCTGATATCATGGTCGCATATGCAAAGCTATAGTAGAAACAGAGATATACCAAATATACATCATTTAAATGTAAACACTTAACCTAGATTTCTAATAACAAAAAGGGTTAAGATTCCTCTAATTAAATATCAGAGTAATGGATCTTTCTCTAGAAGCTGATATTAGAGTCACGCAAGCATGTGCAAAGTTTCAAAGCAATAGCTTAAGTAGATACAAAGAATTCACACAGTTGTATGTTTTACCTTAACCAATGTATTACTGTGACTCTGGGGAGAGTATATAGCCCTTCTATTCTAAAAGTGAAGCTAAAAACAGCGACTGGTCAGGATCAAATTGAATTATTCTTATTTGGTACATTTTCTGCATTGAGAATGGAAATTATCTGTTCAAACTCTGGAAACTCTGGAAATCTACATATCGTTGGCTTATCATGAAATAGTTGTAACTGCCTATAAACATATAGGCAGTTACAACTGTTTTGTGCTGAGCCATCTATAAGCAAAGACCCCACTTCAAGACTCTTAACTTACAGGTGTTGTTGATGATGATTATCTGTTCTGTGTTATATATATTTGTTTGTTTGTATGGGGTTTAACAAAACTTTAATTATTGCAGATATATTGAGGATTATGCTGCAACTTCTCATGGTTTTCTGGCAAATGACTTGGTTCACATTGACTATTAACATATTTTGGATGAAAATTTGCCAAGCTGGGGTTCAAACTTACAGCCATGTGCATTACCTCTGATTTATCTAGACAGAGCTAAATGCAAATATTGTAGTATGAATCTAGCAATGTTAGTAGTTAATTGCAATTGTTTATAAGGGGGGTAAAAGCATTAGTAACAACAAGGAAAAAATAATCTCAAAAGTTGAATAAGATAATCAAAATAATACCATTTTTTTGTGTCTGTTCTGGATTTAATGCAAAAAATAAAGTGTGTTATGGATTTTACAGCAGCAAAAATGGATTAAAGGTAAAGGCAAGGCTATATGAAATTAAAATACAAAAACATAAATAAACAATTTAAATAACTCATTAAATTCTAAAACTGAAGTTTGTACAAAAATGTCAGTTTTGCACACAAATACAGCTAAATTCTATCAAAAACACTTAAGATACACATGTTAAAATAAGTGATCGAAGATAAACTTGGTCAATACCAGTTAAGTAAAACTTGTTTTAAGCGACCACTAACGGGACCACCAAAAAGCGGTCGATAAAGAAAATGACCACTTAATACACATTTTGTTTACAAAAAAGAAGCATATTGAATATGCATATTATTGCGAAATTCTCAAAAATGCTATGTTGTTAAAACTCAATAGAATCATCTCATTGAGACAATTCTGGTGAAATTTAACATTATAGAATTCAATTTCAATAATTTTTTAACCAACTATACAAACTTTTTAAGATATTTTGATTTAAAGAATGGGATTTTGAAAAACGTCACTTAATAAATGTGGTTGCTCAAGCAAGATGAACTGTATACACAAAATTGACCATTGATCAGTCCCTCAAATTTGAGTATGTATAATACCCATTAATAAAACCAATTTTAATAAACTTGACCTAGATATATGACGAACATTTGTAAACTAACCTTTTCTCCCTGGAGCCATTTATTCAGGCTTTGACCTGTCGAAAATTTGGCATTGTTTAAGGGTTTAATCTAAAGCAATTTACTCTTACCGTAAATACAGAATGATTCAGGGCTTGGATTGTGATAGAAAAATAATTAATAGATAGACGGACAAACATATAACAAATTTATCCCTTGTTATTGAAGGAGGACCATTAAAAAAGTTAACTAAGTACAAATAACTGCTATCTTTGTTTAAGGTCAGCACTTCTTTTAGCCACTGATCTCCTCATATATTCTATCAGTTTGTAGGGATCTGTATTGGCATTGGTGGACTGAAACAGACATGAACAAATTTTGTAATTCTTTAACATGGATTACTGAGTTGTTTCTTGGGTTATCATTTCACTGCCTACGCATTTTTGAAAAGAAAAAATGGGGTCACCGTGCTTATTTTTTTCTCACAGCCGTTTGAAAATAGGTACCAAAATCAATTAGTGCCTTTTTTTTGCCTTTGAATTTCTTTGAAAATAACACCTTTGATTTGAAGATATTATTTTGGACAAATAAATATTCTGAAAGCGATTGATTTATGTTTTATTTAAAAACAACAACCCATTCCACTAAATTGTTACAAAAATTTGGAATTTTGATCAAGCAAAAGAAAAATATGACATCTTTATTTGGTCCTTCATAGAAGTATATTTCCTTTAATATTAAGGGCTACTTATCTCATTGTAAAATATGATATGAGGAAGTGATTCCTTTTACCATATAAGTTTTATTTGCTTTCTCTCCGAAATATAGGCAAGGAGTAATATTGAATTCTTGCTTGTCGTTTCCTCTGAATACTATAAAATGGAAAAAAAAATGCCCCAAAATTGGTGAATAAATTATTTTTTGAATATACAAAATTTTGTGTGTTTTGTCAACCTTTCATGCATCTCTACCTAAAAACATAGTTTGAATTTCAATTCATAGTTTTATAACAACCACAGTAACGCAAATGTTTTTTTAATGGCCGAAAATCCAAAACAGGATGTGCGGATGTCCTTAACCCTACATTTATTTTCATGCTATTGGATGGCATCTAATAGGGTTTCATTTAACCAAAAATGTCATTATATCGCCTGATTATTTACATGCAAAATAGCACATTTAGAGACAGTTTAGCCTCAAATTTCACTTTTGGCCATAAACGTTAAGGAAATAGAATAAACCCATGTTTTTATGACCCATCGTTTTCATGTAGTGAATAGTCACAGCTTAATTGTCTACTACTTGTGATTATATACTGTATTTCCTCTAATACTAGCCCACTCCCTAAAAGTAGCACCCGGTTGCAGGCTATAGAAACCAAGGTTGGCTATGTGAGAAAATCAATAGATCTTTAAAACTTGTGATTCTCAATAAAAACTTTCATACCTCCTTATCAATCCTGGAGGTTTACCAGTAAATTACAACTTGATAGTATCAATAAATAAAATATCTTCTCAGATAGAAAATACATTTTGGAAAATTTTTAACTGCTTGCAAGGACAATTACCTTAACTGCATAAACTTATCAATGAACCAATCAAGTCTGATTTGCCTAAGTCAATAAATAAACTTTCATCACAAAAATTTAAAGCCTAATGCCATCTAAAATACTTACAGTAAAAAGTTCTAATGAGCTGATATCTGACCTAAGGTCTGCCACTGCCCCACGAGTGACTATACGCACATAGGCAGGTAATGAGTTGGAGCTGGTATCACCCGTCTGTAATAATAGGGACATATTTGAGTTATAAGAGAGCTTTACATAGGGAAGGGTGATGGCAATCACAAAGCTATACAACCATATGATAAGATAGTTCAGATATTCAGCATTATTGCCTTGAAGAGTCAAAACAAGGCTATAAGTGTTCAACTACAGTTCAGTATTCTTACCTCCCTGTGATTTCATCATCAAGACAAGCAATTCCTTTGTTTTCACAAAACATTTTCAGCAAATAGGACATTTATTTCTTAAATCACATCCTCTTTTGTTATCATCATCTACAACTTCTTTCAATTTGGACAGATATAAATACCCCAAGAAAAAGAGAGGGTTATACTTTGTGTGAACATAATTGACTTGCATTGAGTCCTATCTATAAAACCAAGCCAAAGTTGTATGTTGAGCCTCTCTATACCACAAGATAACTAAATATTGAAAATATATAAGAGCATTATATTATTTGAAAAGCTAGTTAAAAAGATAATGAATATTGATGTTTTATATTTCTAGAAATAGATGTCTTTCTGAGTCTTGTTATATCTACTACATTGTACTCAATTTAGTAGATATAACAAAACTCAGAGAATCATCTATTTCTAGAAATATAAAACATCAATATTCATTATTCTAATTCTTTCAAATACATAACAGTATGTACAACATCAAGTTTTCACTTACTAAGCTTGGTAAAGCTATCCCTGAGCTGTAGCAGTATTTCTTCATGTCATCTAAAAAACCTACAAAAATAATTGGATAAAGAGTTTCAATTGAACAAACTTGTTTATGACTTCATCCCAACTACCAAACACTACCAAAATCATCCTACTTTGTACTTCCATTTGAGGCTAAAATGTCCCTTACTCTTCTCTTCAAAGTTACTTCAAGACCAGAACAATTAAGAATGAAGTATTGATAGAAGTCTCAAGAAGTGTTAAAAATACATATATTTGGACAATAGTGGTATCTGTAATAACATGTTCTTTGCTTGTTACTAATGAAATGTAACCAAGCAAAAAAAATAAATATAGTACAGGTGATGATTTGAAGGGACCAAAGTTTCTTTATATTCTCTTTTACAATATTTGAGAACAAAATAACATAACAATTATTTTACTGTTTTGAATTAATTTTCACAGAGTACAAATGCATGCATATCTTACAATTATTTAATCTAAGTCATTTGGAAAATGATAAACTCCATTCCCTTCAATGAGACACTACTTGGCCATTAAGTTCTGCCCAAAATGTCAAAAATAAAATTCTCCTCCACCTTGCGTATAAAGTAAATGCTATGCAATGTTTTTATAATTCTTATGAAGGCCCAATTATAATTTGCAAGCGAGTTTTTGTGGAATTGCACCAAATGAAGTCTGCACTGTATTTCCATGGTACAGGTCTTAATCAATTCTGACATAATCCCTCTTTTTACTACCAAAATGAAGTCAGAGAATAATGTGGAAAAGTAAGAAATTGCATATAACAAGCAATTTCTTCATTCACCTCATAAATACTATATTTGTATTATTTTAAAAACTCAATATTTAAAATTCTATTGACTTAATATTATTGAAATTCGCAACTTCTTTGATTTTAGACAAGTCTAAACTTTTGAAACCTGTTCGGTGGTTAAATTTTCATTTCTAAGAAATTCATCTTGGATCTACTTACCTCTTATAACAAAATACCACAATAAATAAAAATCTGCATCTGCTTTCTCACTTACAATAACAATTTCATTATCTTTCTTTGGCACCTGAAATTAAATTTATGATATTAAATAATTTGGTCTATTGTTTTTTGTCGAGTGAAATTCTAATTATTGAAGCCCTTATAAAAGCAATTCAACATGGAATTGTAAAGGCTTAAAGAAGAAATACTAGATTAATACATCTTACAAATAGAGGCACTTGAGCACCTGAGGCCTTAATCCCCTTATAGTGATGAATAGGGGGATGATAAAGTTAGGCCGTTATCAATACCCATTAAAGCCATGATATGTAACCAATGTATATCAATCCTGAGTAAAAGATTTTTAATAAAACCGTTTATGGACTGATACACACTCAGATGAATACACAACAGACATTTTTTAAAAGAGTTCACTGACATTTCGGCCAGATGAGGTAAAATATGACCTTTAAATGGCAATAGTTTGTTAAATTTCTACAAATGTTAAGAAATTGTTGAAGCAAATTGTCTAACAGGAGTAAATAAGCCCTTCAACATAAATCGCTAATGATCATTTTTTCAAGTACAAACAAGTTAACCTACCAAATTAGCAAAAGCTACAGCTTTCCCATATGTAACAGCAAGCCCTAGTGATTGATGTATATGAACAATGTCTGTGAAATAATTGCGACTCGGAAAGTCATGATTGTAATGTAAAGCTGCCCTTCTCCAAAGCTCCATTGTACCTTTAATAGATACAAAGTAACATGATTTTAGATACTGATCTAGTCAACCCATGTTTTGAATCTTTTTCAGAAATTGTCTTAAGGTAGTGGACCAATAATAGTTCCACAACATTTCCAAAGTAATGATCTTTCACAATCTTGACCAAGGTTTCCTAATCAAAATCATAGAAAAACCTTGATTAACACTGTTCATTACTTCCGAAACATTGTGGAACTATTACAGGTCCACTACCTTAACCCATTCCCACATTAACCTTCTTTACATTACTACATAAGTAAAAACCTTTGGAGAACATTGCGGCAAGCAATTTTTAATTGTTCACAATGTTTCTCGTTAAAGAAATGTTTAAACAGTTTATAAAAGTGTATCAACTTAAAATTGTTGGCTGCCACATCTTTCAATATAGATTAGTCGGAAACGTTATTTAGTAATGGGTAATTTCTTATCATCAACAGTTGAATCTAATTGCAATCAAATTAGTGACCAATTGAGTGAAAGGTTATGAACTAGACAAGAGCATCTTTATTTTTAAAATATCTAGGTGTCAGCGCAACACTATTGTAAGTGCCTAAAAATATATAGGCACTTACAATAGTGTTGCGCTGATCACTCGTTATGTACTCCCCTTCAAATTGTATGCAAAACAGTCTCATAACATGACCTACATCCTCGGAGTAAAATATTTTTGATATTAAAAAAAAGATCTTATAGCAATAGGGTAATACAATATGTTCAAGAGCTCCAAGCAAATAGCAACACTATTTTGTAACTGAGAAAATGTGTCATAATGAATGTGGTGATGAAATTTTGTTACAAATGGCATTACAAAATGAATAGAAAATTTTAAAAAGTGAATTACAGAAATTTTCAAATTTATGGCAAAAGTTCATGTCATATTATGTAAAATATCAAATTTGTGTTAAAAAATACTGATTTTACTAGACTTGTCATCATTTTTTTTCTGTTTGTTGACGTCTAGTTTAAAAATTTAGTGCACATATTTCATGACTACTATTCATATGGTATCCATTATTTCAACATTAAAAAAATTCAAAATATATCAATTCTATATATATAATATTCTCAGGTGTACAAGAAAATTTACACCATTTTTGTTGGCAATTGACAATGTAAGTTAAAGATAAGACACTAATGCCCCCAAAATGGCATTTTATTCACAAGTTTGACTTAAATACATGTAATACTGCAGATGTAAACAAGAGCACCGCCTACAGGTGCAATGCTATGCTGCAGTTGCTTGATAATACAAAAAATCTAGTTAAAAAGGAGCATTACTCTTACAAAAATCCTCCAAAGGTAATCCCCCTAAATAGTCTGGTTTGCTCTTGTGATGTTGACCACACATGCCAAGTTTCAAGAAGATATCTTCAACAACAATAAAAATATGATCAAGGTTAAAGTTTGTCACACCAACATCAATGCCAACAGAAAGGACGCCATGGCAATCGTAATACCTTGGGTTTTCTCCCAAAACAGCCATGCTTAAAAATAGCAAAATATATGACCTAGATCTATTGATGCAGGGCATGGAAAGGTCTTTTGACATACTCATTACCAGTTAATGACTTTTAACTCAATAAGACCAAAGACACAAGTTTGGTAGAACATTTCCCGCTATCTTTTCTCAAAATATGATAAAGAGGATGGACCCAGTTGACCTACTTTACATTTGATGAATATACATGTAGATCTAAAATTTCTATCAACAGAAAAAAAGACCAACCTTGGTATGAGTCTTTGTCTAAGAAGCCATGTACATGTGGATGTATTTGACTAGCACCAGCTGCTGGTAACACATCCCATATTAATGATGGATAAATAAAACTACTGTCATGTTTGTGTACCCTCTCAAACCTGAAATATACAGCAAACATGGTGTACATGGTTAATTATTTATTCTATTGAAATAACTAGAGGCGCTTGAGCGCTAATTCCCTCCACAGGCCTGAATATCCTGATAATGATTATTAGAGGATGATAAGGCTGTTTAAACGAGAATTGAAGTGAATGAATGAGTAAATGTTTATTTCAAGTAAATAAGTGTTTATAGGTGTCATATACTGAAATATTTCTGCATAAAAATCTCATGATAAATGATTAACATTGAAAATTGACCTCTACCTGTTACACACATATTTTTCATTTAATCACTATACTTTTGTGCAGTCTGATAATGGGTCATTCAAGGACCATTCTAGTGAAATTTGGTTGAAATCAAAAAATAAGAATTTCAATACAAACAAAATGCTACTGCGCAATTTACTGGTACTTTTTCTGCAAAATTTTGATTGTGCAGTAGGATTCTGCTTTTCATTAAACATTACTAAAAGGATGTTTCTTCACAGTAATTGTTTGTTATCAAAACAAAATTCTTACTTATGATTATAAGAAGTAAAATATTCAATCCAATATAATTATTTTATACTGCCCAATGCCGTAGAGTGCAGTCAACTCAGCTCTTTCAACACCAATCTGAACATCAGGAGGTCAGAATGTCATTTTACACCACTTGAACTATTTGTGCAGAGTCACCTTTTGTTCAACTACACTGACAAATTCTCGGGGGGTATACTCAGGCTACTTATATATTTCAACAAATGTTTCTATACATTAGGATTTCAACAAAGGTTTTGTTCCTTCTAATCTATAATCTTTACACCTAATAAATTTTATAAGTCTAGACAAATTTATCATTTAGGTGTTACCAAAAGGGTGATCAAATATTCACTTTATTATGTTAGAATGTCCTCTGCCAATAAAAAAAATATGCTGTTTATCTAACCAAAATGTTTTTTGCAGACTGATACACCTTCACAGAAATAAAATTCCCATGATATTTAATCCATCTGTTTAAACTTTCAGGATAATTTGTTTTACCGTATATTGAATATTCCACCATATAATCTATCTGAAGAAATGACCTCCGCCCATAAAATACATATTTTTCATCTGATCACAATAATTTTTGTAGACTCATAAAGGATCACTAATTAATCATTCCAGTGAAATTTGATTTAAATCCATCAGTTAGATTCTGAGAAAATGATTTTCACAGTTTTTACTAAATAACATATAGAGAAATGACCTCCGCCCATAAAATACATATTTTTCATCTGATCACCATCATTTTTGTAGACTTGTTGAGGTTCACTCAAGAATCATTCCAGGGAAATTTGGTTGGTATCCATTGGTTAGATCTGAGAAAATGATTTTCAAAGTTACCACAATATAACATATAGAGAAATGACCTCCGCCCATAAAATACACATTTTTCATCAGATCACAATAATTTTTTGTAGGCTGATAGAGGGCCACTCAAGGATAATTCATGTGAAGTTTGGTTTATATCCATCAATAAGCTTCTGAGAAAAGCCACCTATTACCATATATGGAAATTAGCCACGCCCACTGCAGCCATGATTTTCAGCCGATTAAAAATCTTTGAAGGAATCTGATAGAGAGTCACCATAGGAACATTCCTGTGAAATTTGATTGGAATCCATCCAGTACTTTAAGAGGAGAAGATTTTTAAAGTAAAAATTTACGGACACACGCAAGGACGACAGACACCCTGCCATGACAATAGCCTGCTGGCCTTTTGGCCAGTGGAGCTAAAAACTTTCAACCTATGACAGTAAACCACTTATTTTCATGTTCCTATGATAAAGGCAGTAGCTCGGCTACAATCTAATTTAACAGCTGTATAGATTGCGGCTGGTATTTGAAGTCTTGCAAATAAATCCAAACTAGATCTGTTGCAAAGTGGAATAATACCCCCACCAGTGATTTGTCCCAGTTCTAGAAACCGTTCTCAGATAAAGTTCAATTGTGACATTGACCTTTGGCTTCCATGACCAAAAAATAATAGGGCACTTCCTTGGGTACTATGTTGCATATTTCTAAGTCACTTCTTTCTTGAGTAAAAGTCCTAAAACAAAACAGCATGCAGACAGATGGATGGATTGACAGACAGATACCATGAAAGCAATATCCATTCTACTTCAAAGGTGAGGCTTATAATACATATGCCAGGAGGCTAAATACATGGCCCCCAGTTAATAAGTCAACCTAGCTTTACAACTTGCCAATTGATGCATTTGATTAGCGCACATGACAAGCACTAGCAATATTAAACAAAATATCTGAATGCCCAGAGGGTAAAATGCAGATATTCAGGAAAGAAACCCCTTAAAATAAAGTAAGCTAGCTGGTCTCTGTCTAATCATCCTGCAAAAGCAGAAAATTTCCTGCTGGTCACTAGTTTAGCAATTATCAATAGCAAGTGAGATAAATTCTTACCACTGATCTTTTGTCTTCATTAAATCCATAAACTGATCTAACGTCCAGTTGACGGGATTGTGGGATTTCAACATAAACAGACCATGATATCTGTCTAGTTTAAATGTGTTTGAGGCACTGTAGGAATATCTGTTATCAATTCTCCCAAACACATCTTCTGCTGTGTACTCCTTGTACTTACAGAAATCACAATTCTGCGAGGTACTTTGTATGATATCTGCTAGTCTGGAATAAAAAAGACAAGCTTAGACGATTATTCAAACAACTCAATTAAGCTTGATTAAATTTAAGTTGTATTACAGTATAATATCTTTACATCGAGGGTCCATATGTACATCAAAGTATTTTTCAAGTCCGGAACTCTTTACTCTTAATTTCTATGTAGACTCCATACATTGTTTTCTATTGCTGGAATTTTTTTCTGTACGTTGAACCAATTTGAAGGTCCAATCACCACTGTTTGTACACATTCACTATCTATATGCCAGACTTCAAACTTAAATGATGAAATTTGCAATCACGTCAGTTTTTCAAACTTTAGACCTGCCAACTACAGTAAATGACACACATGATCTCAGTATTGGGTATCAATTAATTACCTGATTGTGTTTGTTGTTTGTAACAGAATGAGAATGTAAAAGTTTGGGTGATGTATTGTTTTAAAAAATTAAAAGGGCTGGGAAAATGCATACAACATTACATTTGAATATCACAATGACAACAGAAGCATCATTAGTGCAAAATTCTTAAGATTCTAATCAAGATTTTATAAGAAAAGCATTTGACAGAGCAAGATTTTTAAGCTGCTTGATAAGAATCTCAAGAAATCTAAATGAGGAAACAAAGCCTACTTGGCTTTGGTTTAAGCCAGTAGTCTTGATGACGTCAATGTTTTTTACAAAAATTATAGAAAATCTTTCATCAAGATCTTACTAAGCAGGATTTTTCATATCGCTCAAACCAAGACACCTCCTGTTAACCTGGGGATAGTGATTTAAATGTATGTTTTTATATCATGTTTATAGATAAATAAAAAAAATTACAAATACAAATAAGTGTCATCTTTTATATTCAGTTAATTCGTTGTCCAAATCAAATTTTGCCATTACTTCATTACCACTTACGGTCGTACCCAAGTGTGATGATAGCCGCATATCTGTCCGACCAAATGATTGTTGTTTATCTCTTTGTTGAACCTTCTATATATCAAAACTTTCTAGAAAGCCCCCTAAGTTGACATATATAGATTCAACTGCTTTTGGATCAGAACAATTCAAAAACTTTGTTTTGGATTCATTTAGGGTCAACTTTAAAGCAAAATAAGTGTGTTTGTGAAACATAAGTGTCTAGGATATGGCAAATATTTCAGAAATTTTCCTTGGTTAATGACCTTGGTATCTGCAACTGCTGAAAGACTTTTAAGTTTTTTACTTTGAGAGGTAAAAGAATGTGCCAACACTCCTTTGATTAGCGGTATAAAAATAGTACATACAAGTACATGTATGTATATTCACATTTAATTTTGCATTTTTCATTGCAGTAAAGTTCAATGAATTAATAATGTTACTTACGACTTTTCCTCTGGGATTTCTGGGATTTTCATTGGACGTTTACTTCTGATTGGATTGTATGTATTTTGTTCACCAGTGTATTCATCATAAATCATAATTACTTTCTGAAATAAAGAATTAACCTTCAAAGTTGAGTAACATACTCATTTTTCAATTCAATGCTAATTTCTCATTTTCCATAAATTATAAAATAAATGAATAGGAGTCACTATCAGTAAAATTTCTTTCACTGGCTCAAATGATTCCCCTGATACATACAGTGATCTCAATATGGGTCAAAATTGGGATTTTTGTAATTCCAGGAATTTCTATACAATGAAAGGAAATTTCATCCCCCTCCCTTTCTCTGCACGCTTTGTAAATGCTTTTTCCCTTGTATAAAATGAGTTTAATCCTACCAAATGAGTTCTCAATTTACTCCAAGTTGGTTAATTATGCATCCCCAACAGAATACTATTACCTGTTTATAAGCCTCTGAGAGTAGTTTGTCATCATTATTCAGCCAACCTTTGACTTTAACAATAAATGGAGAGGGAAGGACCACTTCTGCCTCTTGTATACTGATTTTGAAGATCTTTAGAAAGGTGATATACAGCTGCCTGCCAAATTACACATAGAATTTTACATATATGTCACACAAAAAGGGACCATCTGAGAAGTGTCGACCCTTGTCAGACTGCCCGAACTGTGTAGACTGACAAGGGTCGATTTTTTGCACTTTGCTAATTTTCTGATTCTACTGATTCTAGAATAATCAATCTTCTTTTGTGTAATAGAACTTTCGGAATGTGAACTTTGGTTGGCCTGTTCAAGAACCAATCTCTTTTTCAAATATTTGTTTTACAGAGTTCCCAGATGGTCCCTTTTCACATGACGGGTCACTTACACTAAATTTTATCTGTGAGTCATCTAGTAAATTTGAAACACAAGAAGTTTGGGGAAAAAAGTTGAATTTATGAGAGATATTCAAAGATCATATTTTGAAAACAAACAAAACTTCTATGATCAGCAATCAGTTAACAAGAGGACCATGATGGTCCTAGATCGCTCACCTGACTCTTTTTTATCACTTTGACATCACATCAAGTAAAAAGGCAGATGTCAGAAAGAAGATAATTTCTACATAAAACCAAGTTTCACTAAATTTTTGCCATATTTGAGGCCATTAGAGTTTTTCAAGTAAATTATCATTAAGACTCCTTTTCCCAAAAAATGGCATGAATCCTTCCAATTTTCAACAGACTTCATTCTTGTGAGCTGGCAAACATTTTGGCCAAGTTTCATGAAGATTGGACCATATTTCTGGCGTCTGGAGCTCTTAGAAGAAAATTGTCCCTTTTCCCGTGATATGGCGTGGATCCTTCCCATTTTCAAAAGAGTTCATCCTCATGACCTAACAAACATTCTGACCAAGTTTCATGATGATTGGACCATATTTGTGGCTTCTAGAGTGTAAACAAAAAAAATGTCATTAAGGCCCCTTTTCCCTTGATATGGCGTGGATCCTTCCCATTTCAATCGGGTTCATATTTGAGACCTAACAAACATTCTGACCAAGGTTCATGAAGATTGGGCATTATTTGTGGCCGTTAGAGTGTAAACAAAAAAATTGTCATTAAGGCCCCTTTTCCTGTGATATGGCATGGATCCTCCCCATTTTCAATAGGGTTCATCCTTGTGACCTGACCAACATTCTGCCCGAGTTTCATGAAGATTGGGCCATAATTGTGGCCTCTAGAGTGTAAACAAGAAAATTGTCATTAAGGCCCCTTTTCCCGTGATATGGCATGGATCCTTTCCATTTTCAATAGGGTTCATCCTTGTGACCTGACCAACATTCTGCCCGAGTTTCATGAAGATTGGGCCATATTTGTGGCCTCTAGAGTGTAAACAAGAAAATTGTCATTAAGGCCCCTTTGCCCGTGATATGGCATGGATCCTTCCAATTTTCAATAGGGTTCATCCTTGTGACCTGACCAACATTCTGGCCAAGTTTCATGAAGATTGGGCCATAATTGTGGCCTCTAGAGTGTAAACAAGAAAATTGTCATTAAGGCCCCTTTTCCTGTGATATGGCATGGATCCTTCCCATTTTCAATAGGGTTCATCCTTGTGACCTGACCAACATTCTGACCAAGTTTCATGATGATTGGATCATTCTTGTGGCCTCTAGAGTGTAAACACTTAAATTGTTGACGCATGACGACAGACGACGCACGACGGACATTCAATGATCACAAAAGCTCACCTTGAGCATGATTTGCTCAGGTGAGCTAAAAAAGAAAAAAAATCCAACCTGTTGTGTAGTCAGTTTTGTGTGTGCAATGAATCATATCTTAATTCTGAGTGAATCCGTTATTATTCATTTTCTCTAGAATCAATTTGTGAAAATTATTTTCTAAAATTCCAGCTGAGATCGATTGTAATGAATTTCAGCTTTAAGGCAGATATAAAATGAGCCTGTGTGTGACATTTCCAACAATTTCAAATATGTGCAAAGCAAAGACTCTGGCCAGTCTGTGCATCCCCACAGTCTGACCAGAGTTTTCCCTATGCACTTAGTAGCTAGATAAGACCTTAAAGTATCTGCAGGCCATCAGGTAACTTCATATTTACAGTTTGTGGCTGTCTCTAAATATTTGCACCTCATGCACATTTCAAATTGTTGGAAATGTCACACACAGGCTCAAATAGTAAGCACTTGTCATGCTTAACCTGGAGTATGTCCAATCTGATCTTAGCAAAACCCACCTGATTCTCTTTTTTATACCAGAAATGTTAATAAATTGTACTTTCAAAATAAATACCCTTTCTCAATAGGTGCATCCAGAATTCTCAGTAATCTGATTTTAATGCAATCTTGCCGAAGTTTTTAATCAGCATGACAAAGGTTAAATATTAAATATTATCCTTGTAAGAGATTTGACAATGGCTGCTTAATAACGGTGGTCACTAAACTATGATCATCTGTACCTGCACTTTGGATGAGAGGAGAGTTTCCATTTGTCAATAATATTTGGTAATTCTTCTAGAACACTTGGAGAGCTTTTTTTGATACATATCTCCTCAAACCATTTCTGAAAATAATAATACAAGTTTTACTAAAGTACACCCATAGTAAGTTCAATTTACACAGGTGTAATGAATTTTGTATCTTTCTTGAAACAAGAAAGCCAGAATATCCTTCCTTACATAATTGAAGGGCCTGATCTTACGGATGTGGGAACTGGGAGTGTAAAAGTCAAAGTACCCCAGTTTATTCAAATAAAGCAATTTCTTAAACATGTCTAAAGGTCAAGGTCACTTGGTAAGTTTAAGTGCAAGGCAAGATTAATCACAAAACTCTCTTATTGTACTTTTGGATCAGTCAAAATTTCGATTACCAAATTTACCCAGTTTCTGCATCATCTAAGCTGAGATAACTTGAATAAAATTGTTAACAAGAGGACCAAGATGGTCCTAGATCGCTCACCTGAGTCTCTATGACCCCTGGGACATCACATTAATTAGATAGGCAGATGTCAAAAAGAGGATAATTGATCAATACCATGGAACATTTTCAGCGAAGAGCGAGACAGATATGCCTTTTTGCTCTTTGATTCTATGTAAAAAGGGATGCACCCGGATGGACCCCAAAAGTGACACCAGGGTCTTGATATGAACAAACTTGGAAGAGGTCCTTAAGATGATGCTACATTGATTGAATATGAAAGCTGTCTGCCTTCTGGTTTCAGAGAAGAAGATTTTTGAAAATTTCCCATTTTCACCCATCGTGCTCATATGAGCTGAAAGGGATGTACCCGGGTGGAGCCAAAATATGACCCGAGGGTCTTGATATGAACAAACTTGGTAGGGGCCCACAAGATGATGCTACATAGCAAAAATGAAAGCAGTGTGCCCTCTGGTTTCAATTAAAGAAGATTTTAAAAGATTTTTCGCTCTTTGATTCTATGTAAAAAGGGTTGCGCCCGGGTGGAGCCAAAATATGATTCTAGGGTCTTGATATGAACAAACTTGGTAGAGGTCCACTAGATGATTCTACATATCAAATATGAAAGCTGTCTACCTTCTTGTTTCAGAGAAGAAGATTTTTAAAGATTTTCATATTTTCACCTTTATTGTTAAGGGTAAAGGGAAAGTTAAGGGTGGATTTCATTTATTTGAACAACTTTGGTAGAGCTTGACCCAAGGAACATCCCTGCCAAGTTTCATCAAGATTGGCCCACTGGTTTAGGAGGAGAAGATGTTTAAAGAAATTGTGGACGACGCACGACGCACGACGGACGACGCATGACGCACGACGGACGACGCACGACTGACGACGGACATTCTACGATCCCAATAGCTCACCTTGAGCACTTTGTGCTCAGGTGAGCTAAAAAGCACACTTGGGTGAGAAGTATAATAAAACATTATTAATCCTTGTGCTGCTGAATTTATTTCTTGCCAATTTTGGGAACATTTCATTTAGTTTAACTCCTCAAGTTTTTTCCACAATAATTAAGTAGAAAGTAGGTAGTGAAGGCTGAGATTAGCCCCACATTCAGGATAACAAAACGATATAATTTTACCCTGCTTTGCATGTGCACCATTTGTGCAAAGCCAGGTATTATTGGAAAACTGTTTGGACCGGTGATCCTGAACACAGGGCAGGCTGCACATCTGTACAGGCTGATCTTAGTCTATACTCTCTGCAAAAGCTTTGTGTACAGAAGGAATATGTTATTAACATCATGAGATGGGCTAAAGTAGTATCTACTTTTTCCATTTTGTGCTGCACATAACAATTGGACAATTACAACATATAGGTGTCTAAAGTATGGACTCAGTTAGGCCAGCCACTGAATACAGTCTGGGTATTTTTCAATATGACTAACATCTGTATTTGTTGCAAGGCTAGCAATATGTTAAACCAATAAAACAGACAAAGTCCAGACTGTTCATTCATTTATAAAAAGACTTATAGTTTAACCACCTATTTATCCCTTGAAATAATAGCTTTTTTATACATTCATTTTGCAATAAGAATCATCCACAACAAGCTGGGCTAGTTGGGCAGGGTAACAAAAGTGGAACAATAAAATGCCTTCACTGCTTCAATCACTAAGTTCCCGTTGACTAATACACTAGTGAGTGACATTTCCAACAATTCTATATGGGTGCAAAGCTAAGCCTCTGACCAGCCTGTGCATTCACACAGTCTGACCGGATTCTTTGCTTTGAACTTTAAAGATAGTTTGGGTTTGAAGCCTCTTTGGCAGGTTATATATTTTTCTTATCGCATTTTGTGGTTGTCAAGGCTGCACATGACCTTTCCCTCACATGCGACCTCCCTTTGAAAAATTCTAGATCCTTGAAAAGCTTTCCATACTTGAACATACAATAAAAACCTAACATTGAATACATGCAAATTGTTGAGATTGTCATGCACTAATTCACTTGATTAATGCTATGCAATATTGAATGTATTCTCATACAAGTTTCTTAATATATCTCATTAAAGTTAGGAGGGGAAGGATTGCATATTTAAGCACATCATTTGAACAAAACTCCTCACTTTTTGAAAATGAAGAAAGAGTGTTAAAACAAACAGTGCAATCAACTTTTTTTTTATTTCTGCAATATTGTAATTATTTTCTTCAATGGTTTGATCTCCTCCTATTTTTTCCCCCAAATTTCCTAAGACAGTTCAGAACAAAATATCCAGGGGTCAGTGCAACACTATTGTAAGTGCCTTTACTTAATAGGCACTTACAATAGTGTTGCACTGACCCCTGACAATTTCCCTGATTTACCCCAAAATAAGTTGTACCTTTGTATACATATCTGGGTCAGAACAAAATATCAAGGGGTCAGCGCAACACTATTGTAAGTGCCTTTACTTAATAGGCACTTACAATAGTATTGCACTGACCCCTGACAATTTCCCTGATTTACCCCAAAATAAGTTGTACCTTTGTATACATATCTGGGTCAGAACAAAATATCAAGGGGTCAGCGCAACACTATTGTAAGTGCCTTTACTTAATAGGCACTTACAATAGTATTGCACTGACCCCTGACAATTTCCCTGATTTACCCCAAAATAAGTTGTACCTTTGTATACATATCTGGGTCATATTTATAGGGTACCCAATGTCCTCCAGCCAGTTTGGTTAGATGTATTGGCATACTGATGTTTGAGAACAATATATACATCATAACACATAACGTGAACAGCAGGACGAACGCCAGCAGTTTTTTCACCGTTAGTTGGTTCTTACTTCCTTCCATAACTTTCCACATCAGTGCTGCACATATCCTGGAATATACAGCAAAGTGTTAAGGTCTTCGGCAAATGTTTAGAAAGCAGGTTAAGTTTTTGCGGACAGACAGACGTAAACCAGTACACCAATATGCCCCAGATCTATTGATGCAGGGCCTTGAAAGAGAGATAATAGGGTTTGACACTTACTTCTAAGGAAAAGGAAAAAAGACAAGACTCACCACTAAACTAGACATATACACTTATAGACTTCCACCAATTAATACAGTTAAGGGAATTTTTGTAGGTCAGTCAGGAAATGCTAAACAGGACTGTAATGTTTAGGGCCTAACAATAAAATTTAAATTAAGGTCTATTTTTCTGCAATGAGGTATCATGTCACTAAACCAAGGCAATGCACATGGTCACATCGAATATTGAGAAACATTCTGTGAAACTGAGCTTCCAGAAAATGCAGGAATGCAATTTAATTGAGATCAGGGTTCGACACTAAGGAGAGTCCACGAGTCTGAGACTCCTTGTTTACCAGTTGGACTCCTTTGATTTGCAAGTAAGGAGTCTACTGGACTCCAAGGGTTGAAAGGGAATATTTTGAAAAACAAATGCACAAAACTTGTTGAAGAAAACATTTGCTTGGCAGTTGCATCCTGTATTGTTTTGAGAAAAAAAAACTCTTCTTTGGTAGAACATTGTGGAAAAAAAGAAATTGTTTATAACAAGCAACTTCTTCTTTTTCACAATGTTCTCCCATTACGATAATTTGGACTCCTTACTTTGAGCTTGGACTCCTTGATTTCATGTGTTAGGAGTCCTATTGACTCCTAAACCTCAGGAATTAGTGTCGACCCCTGGAGATTAGTCAACACAACAAAATAGACATGGGGACATAAGGTGGACTATAAAATGAAGATACCAACAGTAACATATAACAAGTTATAAAATCCATTTTACCCGATATTGAGTGTTTTGTTAGTTTCAGCACAGGGCTTTTTAGCGTTCTTTATCTCTTACATGTATATATAATATTATATATATATATGTAAGAGATAAAAAACGCTAAAAAAGCCCTGTGAGTTTCAGTTCAGTGTTCACATTGAAGATAAAGATCAATGAATATAATTATGTTTTCTCAGTGTGATCATATATTTAATACATGCTGACATCTAAAAGCAACAATTTTACATGACATTTTCTTACCTCTTACATCCCATACTCAAATTCATCATGTTTAAAAATCATTTTTGAATCCATCTTACTTCTGTGTAAACCCATGCATGGAAGTAGTTCAATATCATACCACACATGTATCTTTTCTATTTATAGATTTATAGTCTGTTTCATTTTACTCCTCCCCCCTTTCCTAGTTACAACAAGAAAAGATTTCTAACATTCTTGTACTATCATGAATTTTATTTCCTTGATTAAAAGAAGGACATTTGGAAAAGAAATCTCAAATGCAACTCTGACTTTCATATTTAAAGGTGTTAGCACAAAATTCTTGTAAGTACCTATATATTTATAGGCACTTAAAATAGTTTTGTGCTCACAAATTGATTTTTATCAAAAGGGAAAAAAAAGTAACATACCTTTGTGTATACATTAGCACTATACAAACTGCTATGGTAGTCCAGAGGTTCAACTTCTATCTGAATAATAAGGCCAAAGAAAAGAGTTTTTAATAATCTACAGTGTATAATCAAACATGTTTGCAAATGTTTAGAAGTTGTACCCTGTTTTGCTTGTGAGAAAATGAAAAGCTGGATAACATTTCTCAAACATTTTGATCCTAAAATCAGGACTTGATTTAATAAGAGTTGTCCGCGTACAATATAGCTCACCCAAACTGCTGCTTGTTACAAACAGTACTTGACATATCAAGATCAAAGTTCACAGGCTGGTGAAGTTACTCATGAAATTTCATTGTATTATATATAAGGTTAATCATCTTAATTATGAAGTATAATTGTCCTATCTGTAAGCATTCAGCAAATATATGCAAGCTTAAGTAGTATATTAGTATCAATAGTAGGTCAAAGGTCAGTGTCACTGTGTCAAGGATCTTGGTCACAGGTTATCACCTATTGATTGTTGATATGAAGTAATGATGAGGTAACAAGCATTCAGAGAATATAAGCAAAGTTTTTGGTTAACAAGGGAGTAGATCACAGGAGAAAGTTTTTCACTTTTTAAGTAAGAATATGAAGTAATGATGTCCCTAGGTAAAAGCATTCAGAAAATATACAGTAAGCAAGGTTGAAGTTTTTTGGTGAAAGTTTTTGGTTAAAGTTTCATAAGTCTACAAAAGATTAAGGTCGAAGTCAAATTGTCAAGGACCTTGTTCCCTGGTGAAAGCCAATAATGGTTACCTGATAATTGTGTTAATGAAGTAATGATGTCCCTACTAAGATTTTTTAAAAAATAGGCAATGTTGAAGTTTTTTGGTTAAAGTTGATGTGGGTTTTTTTGGTTAAAGTTAATGGTTTAAGTCCATAAAAGGTAAAGGTCAAATTGACAAGGACCTTGGTCCCTGGTGAAATCCTATATAATTACCTGGTGAGTGTGTATATAAAGTAATGATGTTTCTAGGTGAAAGTTTACAGAAAACATAAGCAAGGTTAAAGATTTGGTTTAAGTTTTTTTAAGTCCATAAAAGTCAAGGTTAAATTGTCAAGGAGCTTGTTCTCTGGTGAAAGCCTATCACCTGATGTGTGTATTTATGAAGTAATAATGTTCCTTGGTGAAAGCATTCGGAAAATATAGATGAGATAAAAATTTCTTGGTAATAATTTCTTTCTAAGTCCATAAAAGGTCAAGGTCAAATTACCAAGAACCTTTGTCTCTGGTGAAAGCCTTTTACCTAGTGTGTGTGTGTGTATATGAAGTAATGATGTCCCTGTTAGTCTCAAATGAAAGCCTATACCCTACTGAGTGTATTGTAAAATATGAAGCCTCTAGACTAAATATTGATAGAAATAAAAAACTTAAACCTAACCCTGACGCAGACTTCCAAGGGTATGACAATAGCCCTTCCAAGACTTTGTCCCAGGAGAGCTTAAAAACAATGAGTAGGGATATCAGAAACAAGGGGCCTTTTAGGACCCTTGACTGTTCTACTGACTCTTTAAAAAGTCTGTGTTTTAATTGATAGTGGTCATACTAAACTATGCCCTACGGAGAAAATATGCCCTTACAAGCCTCTTGGTACAAAAGTACACCCCACAGGTTTGAAAAAAGTGTCTAGGGGACAATTTATGTTTGACTGATAGGAAAACACAATATTGAATATTTTTTAAAGTTTCATTTGTCTACCTTAAAAAATAAGTGAAAATATTTTCCGATTAAGTTGACAGAGATTTGCTGCAACACCCTACCACTTCAAAGTGCTACATGCAATTTGTTTGCTCAAATGCTTACAAAATGTTAATATATATGTGTAAAATATGGCTTTATATCGATTTTAGGTCTTCGATTTTTAACCCATTGGTGAGAGACAAATAGTTCGAGAGAATAAGTGCCGCCATCAGGGATCGAACTCGAGACCTCTGGATTGACAGTCCGATGTGCTACCAACTGCGCTTTGACGGGGGCTTTGAATAGCCCTTTCCTGTTTAACAAAATTTTAGACCTGTCCAAATTCAAAGGTTTTGTTAATTATATTTCAAAGTGGAATTAAATTGAAAAATAACCATTCAGTAGGGAAGAAAATAGTGTGGAAAAAGGAGAAATTGCTTGTCAGAAGCAATTTCTTCTTTTTTCACAATGTTTTCTCAATCATAAAATCACAGGCACGTAAAAAGCAGGGATTAAACAGCAAAGGGTTAATCTAGCTTTGAAGGTATCAAGATATAAGTTTCCACACAACCCTTCTCTTATAAATTGAGTCTAAAAAAGCATCTATATAAGTTTCTGTTTTTTTTATTAGAATCTTTTGGAGAAAGAATTCAGAAGGCACATAATGTTGAAACTGCAATGAAATACAAATTAGTGGATTTCTTCAATTATTTCTTCACAGGGATTGAAACTTTGTAACTAGAACCTAAACATAATTGTCTTTGGGCAATTATAAACTCCTATATTTAATCATTGACTAAGTAGGGCATAGTTTAGTATGACACATTGATAGTGCTGTTTAAATATAACAAGAAATCTGTGATCAACAGGTACTGCTCACAGAGTTTAACCTGCCTCTCGAATTTCTCACGCAAATTCGATAGCATCTAATAAGAGCCACCTGCCAGTAATACCTGAAAGGTGAGTTAGACAGTATGGTTGATATGCCTAAAGCCGTGGGTTGTCTTTTATCCGTGGCTATTAAAAAGAATATTGAATGAAGATAGAAAACATTAAATTCCTTCACAGATTATCTCGAGAGAGAATTTTCATATGTTTTGATTAAATTTGCTTTGACAAAAAATGTGATTTGTCCGTCAAAATTCAACATAATCGATCTTTTTTCTAAAATTTTCATAATTCTGAGTTTAAAAATGGCAGTCTTCTAAAATGAACAGATTCTTGTATTTATCAACATTTTTTAAAGTCCAAGTTTAAGGACGAGGCATAAGACATACTATGCATGTGTAGCGTCCAATTTCTTCAGGTGTCATCCCAGTATTGTTCTTAATTTAACCTACTTTTTTTATAGGCCACGGATAAAGGAAAACCGAGTTTTTCATATGTTATGTATAATTCCTTTTCAAAATATTCAATTATTCGTAAAGCAAAGAAGTCACACATAAGTAGACTGTGTAAACACAAACACAACATGAGCAAATTATTTTCTTGCTCCAAATTTCTTTGTTTTGCTGACGTCATCACAGTTGTCTAGAGCTATTTTTAGAAATACCCACGTAATTAAGCAAATATAGCATATATATAGATAGTGTGTCTGTGCTCTACACTGGGCAGGTTAAAGAGCCAAGGTGGGCTTTTCAAAATAGAGCTTGGACAATATGAACCGGCATCTCTTAATATCCGTTTCTTTCTCTCTTATGGTCAACATCGCATATATCAATAACTAGAGCACAGAAGGTCCTAAGTCCTACAATCAAACACACATTTCAAAATCAAGTAGTCGAAAGCATGGAATGGGATCAAAGTCTGGAGTTTAGCACCTGTAGCAATATCCTGAGAGTTCATATCTTTTGAACGGTACCAAATGGATCTGTCATGTGTCATTAGAACAAATTTACTTCCTTTCGTCGAGCTAATTGTTAATCATCTCTCGTTTCTAGTGTAAAGAAAGAAATTTTGATGAAAACTTTCTGGTAACTTGGGAAGCAGACATTAGTAGGTGATATGTAAAATTTACCCCAGCGTGAAAACTTTTCTTTAGGGAGGGGGGGCGGAAAAGGGGGGGGATGCAGCCTTCCCCCTTTCAAATCTTTTTTTCGGAAATGCAATGAACATATTGTTTAAAAATAAGATATGTTAATCAAAATCCTAATGCCCCGAAGTCGTTGTATCGTGATAGTTTACCGTGTCGAACTATCACTGTATCATGATAGTTTACCTTGCAATAGCAATGAATAGGTCATTAGCATTTTTTCAAGTCAATAGATATCGCAATAGTTCCTTTGACTATCGATAGTTTACAATAGTTTTTTTTTGAAAATGAAATTAGAACTAAATGTAGTAACAATGCTGCCTTTCTGCATATTTTCATTAGAGAATGAGGTCAAATCCAATTCTTTTTAAGGGAATATTTGTAATTACCTTAATTGATCATGTACTCGCCATTGACAAGGTAATCTTACAAGAACAATATAAAGTTACTGCCTAATAAAAGGTGGACGCTTGAATGTTGATTATTATATACTTTTTCTGTAAAAACAACTATTGTGATAGTATTGCAATAGTCAGAAAACTATTGCAATACTATATTCAAATAGCAACTTTAATTTCGCAATACTGTCGTGATACTAATTTTGAACTCAATAGTCACCCCTAGGTACCTTTGACCCCCCCCTCTCAAGATTTGCCTCTGGATAGTTTTTAATTGTGCAGGGGCACAATTAGAGCGGTACTGATGGTGTCCTGTTAAAAACTCAACCTATATTAAACATGGCCTGTGTAAAACTCGGTCCTTCAACTCAGCCTGTTTATAGGTTATATAGTGTATAAGCAAACAGGTATATTGGCAGACTTATTGGATAGTTAAACTTAAAGGAGGTGCATAGCTGAAAACTGATATCTACAATATTTATATGTCTTACACATAATTTTTCATCTTCTTTGAGCTAAGAAAAAAAAAAGAAAAGAAAAACAAATTTAAAGTAAAGGTGAATTAAGTTTTTAATAACATCCATTTTTATCTAATTTACGCGAATAATAATAGTGAAAATCGATAAAAGTCTTTAAAAAACTAATCTCCTAAAGAGTACATTATAAACAGATATAACTCTTTACAAGAATTAATCTATGAAAAAGAGATATAAAATTTATATATGCATCATTATACATGAACATGCCATCTTGATTACATGTCAGGAACTGTTTTAACCTTTTACCTAACAACCTAACAGTCCATTTTCAAAGACCTTCCTGATGGCCAACAGTAAATGGGACAAGTTATTCACAGGCCGAGTTGACTGTGAACCGTTCTGACAAGATGGCATCTAATCAAATTTGCAAAACCTACCTTATCCCAACTTATATCTATTTTGTCAACGGTTTGTTTCAAAAGTTACTGGCATAAATTGACCTTCAGATTTTCTCTGAATATCAATTCACACTTTATTTGCAGTTCATTCCATAAAGGGCTGAACAGTTGATTCATTTAGCTTAACAACAGAAAATTTACTGAAGTTTGCTAAAATACAGTTGTATATTTGCACTTATTTGTACCTATGAGGGAAAAAGATACAGAGATGTAGTGTTGGATGAATAACCTTGGTCTTTAGAATGACTGCATATAAAAATCACAATTGCCCTTCTCACTTTTTACAGAGTGTGTGATTAAGTGTGCCACTCCTCTCTCTCTAGGTAAATTTTGTTGTATTTGTCTCTGTCTGTCTGTGGTTTATCTACATGTAATTTTCTGAAAACTTTTTTCGAGATGCACATTAACCATCACACTTTATCATTTCAAATGATGAACATGCTAACGTGTTTTGCTAAAGTGCTTTTCACATATAAATATATATTTCTATATATCATTTTATTTCATTTTTATTAAAAAAATGTGGCACCAGGAATCAATGTCTAAATTGTCCAAAGAGTTGCAATACAGAATGCCTAACATATTTTACAAGTACCGTATTTCACCTTTTAGAAGCGCCCTCCCTTATAAACGCGCTCCCCCATAAATACGATTCCCAGGCCCTGACTATACGATCAACAACATCCAACCGTCCACGGTCCGTGATGAAAAATCCGGTCTCGAATTTAATTTCATTAGCTGCTACTCAACGACGTAATGTTCAATAGATTGTGGGTAAACTATCTTAAATTCCTATCAGGATAAGGCTGGTTGCGTCATTAAAAGATCGTTCAACATTTGAAAAACAAGAGGACCATGATGGTCCTAGATCGCTCAACTTCGTCTCTTTGACTTCTCCCTTAGCAAAATTAAATACTTGAAAGATCATTAAATTATCATTAAATTTTTCAAAGAAAAACATAACTCTATTTCTATGATCGCTGCATAAATTTCTATCCTTTTCTCAACAAGTTTCATGTGACCTGGCCAACATTCTGACCAAGTTTCATAAAGATTGGGTAATATTTGTGGCCTCTAAAAAGAAAATAGTCATTTATGCCCCTTTTCCCGTGATATGACATGGATCGTTCCCATTTTAAATAGGGTTCATCCTTGTGACCTAGCCATTATTCTGATCATGTTTCATGAAAATTGAATTGTATTTGTGGCTTCAAGAGCGTAAACAAGAAAATTGTCATTAAGGCACCTTTTCCTGTGATATCGCACGGATCCTTCCCATTTTCGTTAGGGTTCATCTTTGTGACCTGCCCAACATTCTGACCAAGTTTCATGAAGATTGGGCCATATTTGTGGTCTCTAGAGTGTAAACAAAAAAATTGTCATTATGGCCCCTTTTCCGTGATATGGCACTGATCCTTCCCATTTTCATTAGGGTTCATCTTTGTGACCTGGCCAACATTCTGAACAAGTTTCATGAAGATTGGGCCATATTTGTGGCCTCTAGAGTGTAAACAAGAAAATTGTCATTAAGGCCCCTATTCCCGTGATATGGCACGGATCCTTCCCATTTTCAATAGGGTTCATCCTTGTGACCTGGCCAACCTTCTGACCAAGTTTCATGAAGATTGGGCCATATTTGTGGCCTCTAGAGTGTAAACAAGAAAATTGTCATTAAGGCCCCTTTTCCCGTGATATGGCACAGATCCTTCCCAATTTCAATAGGGTTAATCCTTGTGACCTGGCCAACCTTCTGACCAAGTTTCATGAAGATTGGGCCATATTTGTGGCCTCTAGAGTGTAAACAAGAAAATTGTCATTAAGGCCCCTTTTCCCGTGATATGGCACAGATCCTTCCCAATTTCAATAGGGTTAATCCTTGTGACCTGGCCAACCTTCTGACCAAATTTCATAAAGATTGGGCCATATTTGTGGCCTCTAGAGTGTAAACAAGAAAATTGTCATTAAGGCCCCTTTTTCCGTGATATGGCACAGATCCTTCCCATTTTCCATAGGGTTAATCCTTGTGACCTGGCCAGCATTCTGACGGTTTCATGAAGATTGGGCTATATTTGTGGCCTCTAGAGTGTAAACAAGAAAATTGTCATTATGGCAACTTTTCCCGTGATATGGCACGGATCCTTCCCATTTTCAATAGGGTTCATCCTTGTGACCTGGCCAACATTCTGACCAAGTTTCATGAAGATTGGGCCATATTTGTGGCCTCTAGAGTGTAAACACTAAGATTGTTGACGCCGGACGACACACGACGCACGACGCACGACGGACGACGGACATTCAATGATCACTAAAGCTCACCTTGAGCACGATGTGCTCAGGTGAGCTAACTAGCGCGTCCTAAATCGCGCAGTTTTCCGGAAGCGCGAAAGGTTAAAATTTAACACAAAATTAAAACTATTTCTCGTCATTCTTCATAAGTCACTTGTGAACAAAATCCATTTTCTTCACGATTTTACCTTCTGCAATTATAAAAATGATCCGAGTCAAATGATTAAATCCTAGTCACAATTCAAACTGTTAAAATAGGAAAAACCCCGTAAAATCTCGTGTGTAACTTATTTCAAAAGCGACGTCGCCGCTTGCAAGAATCTGGGGACTTCAAAGGGTGCCGACATGCGGTGACCCAGCTAGCTCTAGACGTGTTGTGTTTTCACTACGAAACACTTCCATTTCATGTACCGGGTGCATTTACACATCACAAAACTTTAGGATTTAATACAGGATTATTTATTTCATACGTGAATAGGTAATGATTTATTAGACCACTTTGTCCATCGGTAGCGGAACATTGAATATTGCATCGTCTGGAACTTCCTATTTTGAACAAATAATAACAATAATAACAATCTCGGCTTCTGCTAACGCAATCATTTGCTTTTGAAAGCTGCAATTAATGGTCGAAGGTGACCGTATTTCGATAGATGACTTTAAATGACAGAATTATAATTCATTATTTAACATTTTATTTTATTTTTTAAATTTATAGCCTAAATAGATAAATAGGAAAGCGTATTGGGTAGCGCACGTATTTCAATTGATTATTACGAACATGTTAACACTTTGCTTCTCTAAGGTACCAAAATACGTATTTTTTTTTAATTAAGCAAAAAGGGTCTTAAATAAAAGCGCCCCCACGACGTTTTGCATCGCGCCCAGGCGCGTTTAATAGGAGAAATACGGTAGCTTATGTCAGGACCTGAGTGACTTGTTATTTTGAAATTTCAGCATCAAAAGAACGGTGTATGACTATGTATGAAGTAAATGCCAACGCTTATATTTGGCAGTTAGGTGTTGAATAAGTTTTGTCCACATCCTTGATAAAATCTAATGAATGTTTTTGCAAATTTTAAGGTATCTATAAATACGGCATGTGGATGTGTTCTTTTTTACAGAACTAAATACAATGTACAATATTTAAACATGAACCGGTTCAGTCATTCAGTACAGCACAATTACAGTACTTAAAGCACTTTGATTATCTATCTCCTTATATAGTATGGGTTACTCTTGTGATAGTGAACAGACATGCAAAGTTTATGAAAAATCATTTGATAATATTTGGGATACGGTCTGTTTAACCATTTAACCCTTTCCTGCTTTACAAAATTTTGGACCGGTCCAAATTAAAAGGTTTTGCAGACGAAAATTTAAAATGGATTTGATTTGAAAAATAACAATTCTGTAGGGTAGAAAATTTTGTAGAAAAAGCAGAAATTGTTTGTCTTAAACAATTTCCTCTTTTTCTACAATATTTTCTCAATTACAAAATCTTACGGACGTAAAAACCAGGGATTGGACAGGAAAGGGTTAAGTGATTAACACAGCCTAAATCTAAACTAACAATGACAGTAATCTCAAAACAACTGACCTGAAAAGATTAAATACAGCCAAGATCAACATGCACTGGATTAAGGACGAAATATTAGTGAAACTGTTCACAAATTATACCCTGCATTCTATGTTCACTTGGGTGCAAAGCAGGAAATAACTTGCAAACACTTTGCACAGTTCAGTCATCTTGAACTCGGAGCAGATTTTGTATTTACCAAGAGCACCGTCTACAACTCTGGCACCTGTCTGCCAGATAATGTTAAAATATTAAGTTGAAAAAGGGTCATTACTCTTTAAACAAGAAATAGTATCAATAACAGTTACCTTGTCTGATCCAAGATGTTTTTCTTCAGTCTTGTTGGTAAGAAATGAGAACTTTCACTGGAGGTGATTAATACTGCTGCATCACCACCTTGACTAACATGGCTTATAAATTTTTTTTACATTTTAAAACAGGTTTCATCAAGTTAACTTGCTTAGTTATTAAGTTATTGCAGGATCCATTTTTTGCCATATTTTCACTATTTCCGTTACCATAGCAACCGCACTTTTTGTCAAAGAACAAAGATAAAATGATGTGCATAATCTACACATTGCCATCTAGTCATATATTAAGTCTCATCAAATTAGCTTGCTTTCTTATTAACTTATCGCAGGATCCAATATTTTTTGCCATATTTTCACTATTTCCGTAACCATAGCAACAACAATTTTAGTCTAAAAACAAAAATAAAATGATGTGCATAATCTACACATTGCCATATAGTCATATACCAAGTCTCATCAAACTTGCTTGCTTAGTTATTATCTTATCGCAGGATCCCATTTTGGCCATATTTTCACTATTTCTGTAACCATAGCAACCTCAATTTAAGTCGAAAAACAAAAATAAAATGATGTGCATAATCTACACATTGCCATCTAGTCATATACCAACTTTCATCAAAAACACTTGCTTAGTTATTAAGTTATCGCGGGATCCAGATTTGAGCAGACAGACGGACGGACAGACGGACGGACGGACAGACGGAGGGCAAACCTATAGTCCCCTCCGGTGTGAACACCGGTAGGGGACTAAAAATGCTTACAGAGATATCCCCCTTGTTAGTCTGGACAGGTCCTATGATGGTGAACATACCTGCCAAGTTTCATGAAGATACCTTTAATAACAACAGAGATAAGACTAATGTTAAAGTTTGTCTCGCCAAGGCCAACAACAACGCCAAAGCAAATGAAGCTAAGGTGATCATAATATCAATACCTCGTTTTTTTCTCCAAATATATTGTTTAAACTTTCATGGTTTAAATTATCAAATGTGCAGGTGCCTATATCTGCTGCTGCGGTGTTCGTGGTTGAGCCTAGGCTTCTTGGTCCTCAGTTTTATTCCCTGGAGCGGCTATCAATCTTGCTTCGTTCCTTGCCAACATATTTGGTGTGAGTACTGATTCATTTCTAAGAAGCAAAATCAAGAGGGAATGAATCCGAGTTGTAGGAGCTTGTTTCCAAATTGATTTTAAATAAAAATATTTAAACCAGTATCTTCTGCTAAAGTAGAAACAATCTGGGTTCAGTATGACAGGGAGGATCAATCAAAATTTCTTTAAAAAATTGAGTAAAGGGTCACCCAAGAAACAATCATGCCAAGTTTCATTTAAATAAGCCAAATGGTTAAGTAGGAGAAGACTTTTATAGTAAAAAAAAAAATCCATGGGTTGAGAAAATAATTTGACCAAACACAGTTTATCCCTCAACTAGTTTATTAAATATATTTAGAATTTTACAATGTTAAGTAACAGGAAGCGCTATTTGGCTATTTATAACAACACAAATATTTTATTGAAACATAATGTCCATCTTATATAACTTTTAAATTTTTCTTGATAATGACCTTTATATAATGTCCTTGACCTTATAGATCGAATATAACTTCTGTAGAAATTTTACCTGTTTTGGTCAACAATATGAGAGCTTTCTAAAGTATATTCATTATTGCCCAGAGCAAGGCACAACAAGGGTGTCAGAGCAATGGTAAAGGTAAGAGGGGGTAAAGCTAGTATAAAGTCTTTATATTTCGCAATGATTCTTATGTTGTGGGTGCTCATTTAATCATCTTGATGAGACGATTCCAATGAGTACCCACAACATAGGATTTGGGCTACCATAGTTGAAATCAACTTATTTGAAATCCAAAATACCCCCTCTATTCTGTAGCTCTGCAGAGTCGCAAAATACATCAACGCATAAATGCGCAACAGAACATCCCCAAACCCCGATAATATGACAAAGATCAGGTGACTAGGAATATACTCGGAATTTTTTTTTAGAAAAATCCATCTGTAAATGGTGCAGGAGTTGCTTTAACAAGATGTGTACATACAGAGAAGATGTAATCATTATACCGGTACAACTAGTCCTTCCGCGGTGTATTGTTTAAGGTTTTCATTAATGTCACAAATACAGCTAAAATGAACTATAGCTATCACATACATAATGTTTAATATGCAGGTAAGAATGTTCAAAACTTATGAATATTTTGAATGATCAAATGATATTATCAATAATAGCAAATCTTCCGACTTGATGCTGCTATCTTGATTAATGTCAGGAACTGCTTCAACCTTTTACCTAACAACCAAATTTTAGAACAGTCCATTTTTCAAGACCTTCCTGATGGACAAAACATTACAAAAAGACATAAAAAAGTTCAAATATTTCACCTGGAATTAAGGCATACCACACTTATTAACATGAATACTACATAAGCACATGACATCCCATCATCAAAATATAAAACATAAAATTCACTTTTTATATTTAACTTAAATGAATTATCACAAAAGCCGGTATCAGTTGTCTAAGCACTTTAACTGACTATCAAAAACATAGAATTCTGTGTGCAAAATAGATTAGGAATGAATTTGATTTTCAAAATATACATAAAGAGAGTTGTCTAGCAAATTCTACCCTTTCTACTTTTCAGTCGCAAATTATTTTGAGAGAAATCAGCTGTATTAGCTTTGACTTGACAGAAAAACATTATCAAAGTGTTTTATTCTATTGTTTGATAACATTATAATGCATATTTTTTGGTGGGAGGTACAAGACCAATGGCTAAAGTTCAATGAATCTAATTTGATCAGTTGATGAAGATTTTTTATCTTATCAGTAATTTGGAAACCCTGAGTTTTTTTAATCAATTATGCGCTTTCAAATAAAGGTTTTCATTATGCTTTTTTTTTTATATCTTTACTGATCAGATATTAATGGAAAATTCAAAATAGACTTGCCTTTGTTCATAAACTAATGACTTGCAGAACACAAAAGTAGAGAAAATTGAAGGAAACTACCACATTGTCATTATCCTTTATGGCTTTAAAATAATATCAGAGAAAATATTGTTAGAAAAAGAGAAATCTTCTTTGCATGCCTTTTTTTCATCAGGTTATTGAATAAAATTCAATTCAGTGGAATGTTAAAGCTATCACAATATTTCATTGGCATAGGAATGTAAATAAAAATTCATAACATATTGGTGGCTCAGCATGAAACAGTTGTAACTCCCTATAAGTTTATAGGGAGTTACAACTGTTTTGTGCTGAGCCATTGATATCATTATACAGAAGAGACAAAGTGTATCAATCAATTTGCTTATATTTCATTTCATGACTTTTGCAAAGATGTAAGAAAACCCTTGCTTTGGATAAACTACAATTTCTGACTTATATGATCAAATAATACTTAAGCTTGCTCATCTAAAGGCTATTACACAATGTGGCGAATTCAAAATGCCTATAGGAACAACAAATGGCATAGGAGAGAAAAAAATCATTGTGATCTTTTTTTATCTTACTTTATAACAAGATGGCATAAAACTCATGCATGAAATAAGGAGAAATTACATAGAACTATATATGCAAAAAATTCATATGCTGTGTGTATTTTGCTGTGTACACAGATGGCTCCGTCCAAGTTTGGGTATTGTGATTGTGTGATAATGATTATAATTTCATTTTCGCATTGATGTGTCCGTGAATAAAGTCTGAAGGGGGAATTGTTATATGCAAAAAGCAAAATCCCTAGGCACCCTGCTCGGATTTTACCTTTTGCATTTAACTCCTCCTCCATTTTTTTATATTTATTTATAGAAACATCAATGCGACAATGAATTTATATCCATGAGTCACATTCAGCCTTTAAGCACTGATTTGATAAAAGCCAAAGTAGTTACATTACACTAATTAATTACAACAACAAGGAACAAATAATGTGTATTTTGCTATAGCTATTATTTGTATGCATAAACAAGGTAAATCAAAAACATAATAATTATTGATGATTTCAAAATATTGATAGCCATTCCAAAGCTTCTAAATATGCAGTGTAATTAAATACAGGATAATTGTAAATTTCAATGTCAGGTTTATTCATCTTTCATTGAAAAGACAACAAAAGCTATTTTTTAAATGAGTGGGGTCAATAATGAAGATATAGCTTCATGAAATGAAGATTTATCAATCTATAATTATGCTCTTTTATTTTCAATACAAAAATGAGCCAAAATTGGAAAATTTTGAGAAAAAAATCTCTTACAGTATGTCATTTCCCATGGCAACATAGTAATGTCATTTATATAAAAGGCTCAATTTAGATGTTATTAAATAATGTGAAATGAACAGATGCATGATTGATCATTGGAAAGCTGGTGTATATCATTTTGATAATTTCACTAGTTTGGAAGTGATAAAACCAAGTGATAATCCACCAAGAAATTACAATAAATCAGAAAGGATTGGGTCCATCACGTACAGCTCATCCTGTGTGTGACATCTCCAATAATTTCATGTGTGCGTAATGGATAAACATCATATAGACTAGACACTCAAACACTGCAATAAGAATAATCATGAACTGCCTGTACAAGGGCTGGGATCTTATCTACATACAGAGTGCACAGTGAAGACCCTGGTCAGACTGTGTGGATGTGCAGATTGACTAGAGACTTCCCTTTGTGCATATGCAAAATATTTGGAAATGTCACACACAGACTCATTAAAGCCTAATTTCATAGTAAATTGTCAAAGCAGTTAGTAAATCTTATGAAACTTTTATTAAAAACAAATTAATTGTTGAAATTTAGTGTAATAGATATGACAAAACAACCTGTATATTTAAGACTTAAAGAAAGTATACTCAAATCTTTGGCTAAACAGGAAGAATTGTACATGCATAGAAATTAGCATTAAAGTTTAGAAAAAGTAATTGTTTTATCAAAATATTATATTGTGTTTCCTTTTGTTCAAATGTTTTCTTCTTCTTTTTCATGATACTAAAATTACACAAATACATATATTTAACTTGTTTGACAAGAAATGTACTTTGGAATGTGAAATAATTATGTGGAGATCAATAGTTAATATTATTGATTTTAAAAATTTAGTCTAAAAAAATTGGTACATAAATTAAGATCACAGTTGCTTAAAGTGTATGCAAGATATCTGAATTTTTATTCAGAAAAGTGCTATTGTAATAGCTATTTTTAACTCTTACAACACAATCCCAATTTTTGATGCCTCTGGACAAAAAAAAAAGCTTTGGAAAGTATTGTAGACAATTAAGAAATTACCTATTACAAGCACTTTCTTTATTGTCCAAAATCTTTTATTTCCCAAAAAGACAAGATTTTTTTTTTTGGCTTGGTGAGTCATAGTCATATCTATGTCATACATTTTCTTGCATATAAATGCATCATCATTAATGTAATTGTTCCATTTAAGTAAATATAATAAATAACTTCCACTTTTTGGAACTATACATCCAATAGTCCATATTTATGTATAAATCATACAACAATCACAGTAAGCGTACATTGTCCCAATTAAAGCTTGATTATTGGATATGTAAAATAAATATATTTCCACTGGTATTCCACTATACATCATGTAAAAGCTCACTTATCCCAACATTCAGAAAACTAAATTTTAGGATTTCAACACAAAACTGAAGTAAATGTCTGTAAATTGTATGAATATTTTGAGCGGTCAGTGCAAAACAATCGTAAGTGTACCTACTGTATTTCTCCTAATAAACGATCCTGGGAGCATAACATGGTCAGGGATCTTTTATTTAATATGCATTTGTGATTTTAAAAATAATCATTAAAATTGATGTCTTTTTGGCCTTTTTCCCTTTAATTTAAGGTGAACTTCCTCTTATCAATCATATAAATGATTTTTTAGAGGAAATTCATAAAAAATTAGAGAAGAAGTCTCATAAAGTTCCTAAAATTTAGGCTTTTGAAGTGGGTTTTCTTAGTAAAAAATGTAGGGGTGCTACTATTAGAGGGCACTATTATTAGAGGAAATATAGTACCTATGCATTAATAAGCACTTGCCATATTTTCTACTGACCACTTGACTAACTACAGTCCTGTGTTTAACCTTTGAATTACTTATGTTTGATGAGAGTTTCCCATATGTACACATATTCTTCAAACATACAGCCTTCATCTGTCATTCCATACCTACATTCTTAAATTCATATCTTATCACAAAGTCTGCTTTCCTTCTTATCCCGTAACACTTTTGATCATAAACAATAATTGATTTCAAAATAGAATGAACTTTCTATTTCGGAATTGTTGAATAAACAACTTATTGGGACCGGACACTCAAATAGGCTGGTTTCCTGTTGTTTAAGGACACTCAAATAGGCTGGTTCCTGGCAGTGTATTCACCATTCTATCCTCCCTATCAGTTGGTTCCCCACTTTCTACAGGCTTGTACTCCCATCTTGTTCCACTCTTCAGCAGTCACACAGCTCATTTCAAATACGTCCATCAGGGCCACAGCACAGGCTCCGATATATGCTGAATGATATCTCTGTGGCGATGCATGAACCTAAAAAAGAAACATTGGAAAGTATAGAGCCTTATGAAAGTCTGGTGAAAGGTTTAAGCTTAATCATGTTGGAGTTATTTTCTTAATAAATAGGCCTGAAATAATGGACAATGTATAGTTTTCAGTCATATCAAGAGGTCAGTGCAACACTATTGTAAGTGCCTATAAAGCTTAAGGCACTTACAATAGTGTTGCTATGACCCCTCAAGGTGGGTTTGTTTGTATGAGTCACTTCAAACATTATTGTAGTTATGTGGCCTTTGCTGGTGCACCTATCCAAGGTTTCCTGTTGTTTTCCACACTAGTACAGCCACAACATTTCATCCAAGCCACCAGCCACTCATCCCATACAGCATAATAAAAATCATACACCAATTGGTTGTTGTCAAATGACTCAAGTCACAACGATTTTTTTTCAAAAGCAACAGATGGACAAACAGACTACAAGCATAATAACAATATGTCCCTGATCTTTCAATGTGGGAGATTATATAAAGGGTAGCCCCTAAATGAGAGAACCTACCTCTACAACAGCTGCTGGTGGAGCTAGTTTCTCCATCTCATGTTGTAATCTCTCGACAAAACCTGGTATCATTGTTACACCTCCACTTAGATAGATGGATCTGAAAACAACACAATTAGGATTTGAAGTTTAATCATTATCCTGCTAAAAAAATATAAAAGTTTGAAACAAAATGCTTTTTTAGAACACTTTAAACAGTCTGGTTTAAGTTTTCCCTCAACTTTTCTTATTTATATAGAAACATGACAGTTTAAGCTTGGACCAGATAGTATATCTGTGCAGGCTCATCTTAGTCTATACTGTTTGCAAAATTTTTATGTTCTGCAGGAAAATGGTGATAAAAACAGAATAAAGGTAAATGGTACAATATTACAATCTCAATATTCATGGTTACTTATAATAATTCACCAGTACATTATTCTCTTGAAACAAAAGGCAACGAAATTCTCTATTTAAACAAACAATGGTTTCGGCATGCTGAGAAGGGAATTAATATACTGTAAAAATTCTCATAAAACATCATGAACTAATATAACACCCCCCACACCCTCTGTTAACATGAGAATTTGGGAAATTTGAATCCTCTAATATCCCCTTCCCCTCACCAAATAAATAACACTATAAATTCAATGATGGGTCCAATGTACCTTTTCCTGAACAAGTTTAAAGCTTTCAATACTTCAAAATTAATTATCTTAGTTTTTCTTTGATTTGAGTGTATCATACCCTGGATTAATCAAAACGCTTGTAAACCTAACCTCTACACTCTGATAAATTGTATTCATTCATTAATCACCTTCATTTTGGATCTCAAATTGCAGTAATAGTAAACCTCTGACATCTGGCATTTTTTGGCCAATTTTTACGTCTTTACATAATGTTAGCTTCTAATAATCCTTCACCACCTTCTAATAGAAATATGATGATTTGTGTAGTACCCTGTGGTTGTACTAGAGCATTTATGGTACATATATTGCTGTTATCAAATTATTAATTGATTCTTGATTGGGGAAAGGAATATGGTTTAGATATGGCAATTATCATAATTCTTTTGTGACAAGAGCAGCCCTGTGTTCAGAATGCAAAACTTTGGAAATGGCTTCCCATTTTCTATGTAAGTCCACATCGAGGGGTCAGTGCCATACTATTGTAAGTGCCTATAAATATATAGGCACTTACAATATTGTCACACTGACCCTTCAATAAATATATAGACACTTACAATAGTGTTGCGCTGACCCCTCGAGTCATGCAAAGCAGGGTACTATATCTAAATCGTTTAACAAAATGTTTTCATGTTAAATGCAGGGCAGGTGACAGTTTCCCTACCTATACATTTGTTTTCTGGCGTCCATTGGACACTGTTGTATGGCAGCAAATATCTGTTTCTGTAGGTTCTTATAGTCCATTTCCCACAGATCGGTGTTGAAAAATCCTTCTGGAGACTTGAAACAGGCATGGTCCATACTCACTGATCTACAATAATCCAGCCACATCGTGAAAGTACTTTTTATAAGTCAGTAAATAGCTGATAATCATTATTTATCCTTCCATTAATTTATTTTTGTCCAGAAAGGTGTTTGAAAAATGAATGTGACTAATTTTATACTAAATGAAATGTTATACATGACTTTTGACTAAACAAATGATAAATGTCTGTTGCCTTGTAGGAACAGTTGATCTTTCATTGAGTGTACAACAAAAGCTATATTTTTATGAGTGGCTCAATCTTATATTAGAAATCCTAAAATATAACTATTGCACTTCTTGAGTATGAGAGACAGGTTTCCAGTGAATGCCTATAGTATTACCAGAGATATAACAAAATGAAGAATTGTTTGTAGACATTGAAAACAACAACAAAGTGAAAGCTATAGCAATATCTCGTGTTTTCTCCTAAACAGGTGAGCTAAAATGAGACAAACTGTTAAAATCTCTGGATAAAATTTTCTATAAAATCAAATCATTTTTTCACATGAAATCCATGGCAACTTGAGAAATAAGCCATCAGCATAGAGGACCTTGCGTAGTTCACAATTCTTGGCACAAAATGATGAAAACACAGAGCTATTTCCCTCAAAACTATCTGTTTACCAACTTCTTTGATATTTTCACAGATATAGGGACAGGGTTGTAAAGTGATTATTTTCCTTAAATTTATGGTTATCCATCCAAAATTATGAAAGAAGTTTGATGAGTCTAAAATTTGGTGTATGGTAAACACTTACTCATGAGCCCCTTCTGGTAACTGGAAATCAGCCAAGTTTACAGTTCTGGTAAATTTGGAAGTGTTTTTATCACAATCTGCCTTTGCATCTTTATAATTATCTACTACATGGCAAGTCTGAAAATAAACAAGTGATGTTAGTAAAATATTATTTCATCCCCCTCTCCCCCATTAAGAGCAGGATACCCAACATATTGCTTGCTAATATCTCTTATGCTTTCAGAAAAAATGTACAGTATCCTATGAAAAAGTAACAGTAGATAACACAAAAACAGTCTATGGAAATACTGACAAATGCAAAGCAATATACCCCCTCTTCTTCAAGGGGGTGCATATTCAGATACCAGAGATAGCCTTCATAGAAGTTTGGTTTGTTTGTATGTAACTTCCGTTTAACCAGTATTACAGCAATACAGCAGTGCTAGATTTAATTTTGAATAGATTGAAAAACAGTTAGATAAATACCAAAGATCTCAGCGATGCTGAAGTACTAAAACTTACTTGTTCACATATGTATCGTACAACCAGTCGTCCAACAGGGGTCAAAAACTGGTAACGATTCTCTAACAATGATATGTACATAGAGTCTTGTATTTTAGCACCACCATATGCTTGATGAGACAAACCACTCTCTATCAATAACCCTGAAATTAACAGAAGAAGTGAGCACAAGACTCGCCTGAACCTTTGTCATGTGGAGTTTAACTTCTGTTTCAAACAAATAACCAATCTATTTGTAATTCCAAACTGTCTGTTCCAATCTTACCTTCAATGATCAAGTATAAAGCAGACAGGGCAGGCCAAGATCAGACTGCTTGTCTATGCAGTCTGATCTTAGTCTAAACTCTCTGCCAAAGCCTTGTATATGTCATGAATAGAAGAACAAGGGTTAAAATTGTACAGTACACATTCACTAAATCCTTATTAAAGTTTACCCTCTTGTCTCATTAAAGAATTAGCAGACCTCTTCATCAATTCATATCTATTCACTAGATTTTGTAAATAAGAGCACAACAATATATACCTTCAAATGCAACTATGTCCTTTTTAAACAATCACTTTCAATTAATCAAGTGATATTTGTTATCACTCTTTCAGATATATTTATTCCTGTTTTATAAAAACATTGTATATTATAATTAACAGGTTCATGACCTTGATAAAAGAATTTGAGCTTATACTTCAAACAGATGTCATTCAAAAGACAAACAGTGAGACTTAAATGAAAATAATGCAATGGAACTTTTTTAATTGATATCAAATATAGAATAAACCTACCTTCATAAATGGGCAATATTTCCAGTCTTTCTCCAATATCTACAATGATCCCTGACATAGCATTGTAAGAATACAGTGCCAGGAGGGCTTGTTGGACCATACAGACCCCCTTAACATGGAGCTGATTGATGAAGATTCTCATTAAACCCTCCTTTAGTGGATTACCTAGGGTCTGTGGTGTACTCAACATTACCTGGAAAACATATTTTCCAACAAGCCTGATGCACATTCTTATAAGCTGTTTATTCACATCTCAAGTACCAGATTATAAACGGCTAGGTAGAATCCAAAGGAAATATTCATTGGTTGTCTTTGAAAAGATGTGTATGTGAAACTCGAATGCCCCTGAATGGCAATTTTCAAAACTTGACAGATCATCTTTTCCTTGTCACATGACCTCTGTACATGCTCACAATAATGCCAAATATGAGCCAAGTATCTTGAATTGAATTTTAAGTAGCAATGTGAAATTTTTTTGTTAAGTTTTGTAGAAAACAGAAAAATGATTTGCCCACCGATCTTTTGATGTGGGGGCATAAAATATATTGAGTAATCTGCAGTTGGGAATGCATTACCACTGCTTACTGTTTAACTTTTTTTGGACTTAATAACTGAGAAAACTGCAGCTGTTGTTACCTTTCTCAGACCTTTATCAAATGAGAGATATTACATAAATTTATTGATTACTAGCACCAACATTCAGCATCAAACAAGGGAGATTATCTCTGAATACTGAATGGCATTAGCTTGGAATATATAATATATATCCAAAGACATAAAATCAGAGGTAAGTTGTTAGCAAGAGACCAAATTATTTGGTAGATTTAACCAAATCTAGGTGAAGTACTCACTAAATAGTCTTTTTGATTAACTTTGAGAGCTGTGAAAACCTTCTTCAGTATGGCTGCCATTACATCCATGTCAATGTTGAACTGAAATCATACAATTAAATTGAAAAACATCATCAATTATGAATTGATTTAAATTGTACTATAACTGTTTGAAAATCTAACATATAAACAATGTCAGCTTAACCCTTTGCTGTTAAACCCTGCTTTTTACGTGCCTGTGATTTTATGATTCAGAAAAAAATGTGAAAAAAGAAGAAATTGCTTCTGACAAGCAATTTCTTCTTTTTCCACACTATTTTCTACCCTAATGATTGATTATTTTTCAAATCAACTTTAAATTAGCGTCTGCAAAACCTCTGAATTAGACAGGTCCAAAATTTTGTAAAACAGGAAAGGGTTAATGTAATGTTTTTTTGTTTTTCAATGATCCTCTTAACCCTTATCTTGCTGTTCTTGACATTATTCTGATGTCTACAGAGTTTTGGCAGATAATACAGACTAAGATCAGCCTCCACTGCCTGCATTCTACTTAATTATTGAGAGAAAACTTTTGCAAGGCTTATTAAGGTAGTGGACCCGTAATAGATCCGCAACTTTTTGGTACCTATGAACTTTCACAATGTTGACAGAGGTTTCCTAATGAAATTCATTAGGAAACCTCGGTTAACACTGCAAAAGTTCATTACTTCCTAAACATTGTGGAACTATTACGGGTCTACTACCTTAAATGTACAGTCAATATGCAATTCGTTTAAATCTAATGTTTAATTCAGCAAGAAAGGATCAAGTTATTTTTGTTTTGTTATATGACGGGTGAAGTTAGTTGGAAATTTATGAAAAAGACATTAACCAGTATGAGCATCAAGAATTATGTATGGTAGATGATTCTCCAGCCACCACATGTATCAAACGACTGGTTTAATTAAGCAATCATTTAAAAGAAGTCCCTGTAACATTAGCAAAATCTCTGATAAAGTGGACATTTTAAACTAACAATTGTTTATGAGCGAATATTACGTTGTTGAAACTTACTAGAATCATCTCACTGAGACAATTCTAACGGGTTTGAACATCATAGGATTCAGAAAAACTTAAATGATAATCTTTATTTGCTATCAAAATGACAGGTCTTATTTATCATGAAATTTTGTATTAAGCAACCATCCCCATAAGCCTCTGCTTTTTGGTAGTCCGATTTTAATAGTTAACTTGACATCATATCTGTATTGATTATAATAAGATATATCAGTTATAAAGACCTTGTTTCAGGATCCCAACAGGCTCTTTTTATTAGAATTGACTTTGGTCTTTTGATATTTCCACTCCTATAAAGCATCATTCTGTTCACCTAAATTTACAGTATATCGACGGCTCAGTTTGAAATATCTTAAAATGTTGTCATTTAGTACATGAAAATTGGTATAGAGGTCTATACACAAAAGAAATGTTCCTTAAAAATTGTTCAGTTATCATGCAAAAATCATCAATTTAATCCAACAAGATGGCTGGTCATTGTCTCAGCATGTATTAACATGATGGGAAGAAACCTAGATGTGTTTTCAAGTACAAATGTCCTCAAAACTGCAAAACTTTTAAGACTTTGACTTGAAAGATAGCTTTTTCACATGACCTTGATGTTTATATCTACAGATGCATATAATCAAGATATATTATCATGCCAAATATGATCACCTTAATATGTTGAATAGCCTTAAGAAATTTGCAATATTAAGTCTTTTGGTCAAGTTTTGCCCAGACATGTAAATTGACAGACAGACAGATGGATGAATGGATACACAGACAGAAGACAACAGGTAAAGAACATGTCCATGAAATTATCAATGCCGAGGCATATAACAAATGAATATTTAATAGATCTCTTCTCAATTAATTTGCAAACATCTGGGCAGCCCATATCTTTTACACATAAACAACCATAATATAAAGAAACTATTACAGGCCCAACACCAACATTTTACAAGACCATAATACATGTACCTACAGTACCAAATTATTACAGTAATTTAGTTTCCTACTCCCTTGATATAATTTTTATACTTAAGCTTACTAGATACTATCAATCCAATTTTATTAGCAATAAACTTATTTTTGTTGTTATACATGATCTTTCTTAAAGCATGCTGTACCAAGATTATTGCTTAGTCTTACTCAAATATACATATAAATCTTACGGTTTATATTCTCTCATTTGAATATGACCTCCAAAATACCTCTCTCATCCCCAAAGACACAAAACATTTAGTGGCAGAAAAAATTGCTTCAGGTATATTTACCATTCCTTTCTAATCTTAAGACTAAGGGGTCACAATATTTGCTTCATACAATATTTCAGTATTATTTCTCAAGTTAGAGAAAAATCTTTAAAATGTTAAAATGTATCTACCAGGAAGGACAACAACACATTGACAATAAGCAGACATGAAACAAAGGAAGGACTATAAGCAGGGACCATAAAGTGTGCATTTAAATTTTGTAAGAGCCTAACAAAGAAAAATAATCAATTCATTAACCTTATTCTATTTAGATATGATGCATTTCTCATGGGGCCTGTTTTACAAAACATCTTATGATAATTTCTTTTGTAAGGCTGCTTCTACAAAAGAAACTAATTATGAAATTCTGCCACGCATCATCTCATTGGAATCACCTTCTAGAAACGATTCCATTGAGATATTCCAAAGCAGAATCTAGAAATGAATGCAAACACCAGGTATGAATTGTGATTTTGATTTTTTTTGTAAGAAGCTTAGTAAAACAGGCCCCTGATCTTTCTATGTGACTGTAGAAACTGCATGAATAACAAGGGACTTTCTAGGATAGACGTTTTCCCACTTGGATGATGATCTGAAACTAAAATGATAACTTTACCTCCCTATAAAGATTCTTTGAAATAAAATCTCTATTGGAACCAATCTCTTTTTAAAATATCTATTTTACAGATTTTCCAGATGGACTTTTTTCACTTGATGGCCCAAATTTTCTTGTTTTGGAATAACTGAGTAAGACTAGAATCTATCAAACTTCATTGAAATATTGAAATTTCCTCCTTTCACATTTATGTCAGGAGAAGAGTGGCTATAATGAACCTATTAAATGTTTATGAAACATTTTAGAATTCAGTTCAATTGAATAAACCTTAATTATAAGATTTTGTGCAGAGGAGCAATTGGTGCTTGTTTGCATGGGATGAAAATAAAAAGTGCTCAAGTTGCATATTTGAGTAGGTTGATGTCTGCATATCATTGGAATTTCTAGAGAGGAAATTACGAGTGCTTTTAAAATTTACTTTCTACTTAAATTTGGTGGTAAAATTTATTTCTCCCTCGAAATTCAGATCAAGCACATACATTTGAAACTGAAACTTTAAATAATTGCTTATTTTTCCTTCTAAATCTTAAGGTTGAATTTTAAAATAGAATGAGCTCTATAGTTTCATAATTATCTAAACACAACATAAAATGAATTCAATGCACCAGAACATATAGGTATTTAAAGAGATGCAAACTGTTACCATAGGAACCAGAAAACTTACAGCCTGGACAACACCCTACAAAAACACAGAATGTGATGGTGATATGACAATATGTAATGTGATGAATAGGTTACATGATGGTGAAAAATTAGTGATGAAAAAACACACTTAAGTAAAACATGGAATATGATATGAAACCTACATTTCAAGGTGTTAGTGCAGGACTATTGTAAGTGCCTAAACATTTATAGGCACTTACAATGGTGTTGCTCTGACCTCTTGATTCGAGCCTGTGTGTGACACATTTTCAAAAATTTTACATTCAAATGAGTCACAAACATTGAGCAATTTAGACAACCTCACAATGTTATAAGAATATTTTGTGTGGTCAGTGCAACACTATTGTAAGTGCTTATATATGTTTAGGCACTTTCAATAGTGTTGGGCTGACCCCTCAATTTGCTGACTATGAGAAGTGGGGTTAAGACCTTATCTATCTACAGAGTGCACTATGAAGACTCTGGTCAGACTATGCAAGATGCACAAAGATAGTCCAATGTTTTACTTTGCTAACATGTAAAATAGATGAAAATCTCACACACAGCCTTGTTTATTAACAGTGCAACAACAAAGTGAAACAAATAGCACACAAATGATGTTTATACTATGGTCTTCAAAATTCTGACAATTTTGTGACAATTTACTTATTCCCGGGTCTAGTGATTAAACATTTAACCAAGTTTTAGATGACAAATTTTTCAATGTCACATATGTTGCAGATGAAAATATGGAAAATGCACTTAAATTCAAAACAGAAAACAAACTATTTCAATGTTTCACCAAATAATTCTTTATTTTCTTGTTTCCCAAACTTATCAACATGGACCTTTGTGCTATATCAATGGAAACCTTTTTGAAATACAATAAAACTCCTCTTTCCTGGTTTCAACTGAAATGTTATACTTTTATAAAAACAATTGTCTCTCTCTGTGGCCTAAAATCAAAGGCTCATTTAACATATTTATGACATTGGAAAATCAACACAACAAAACTCTACCTTATCCACTCTGTTGGTTGGCCTAATGGGATAGACAATATTTGACACTTTACGGATCTCTGGTTTCAGTGCATCTGCACCCACAACCATCTCTTTAGTTGTTTTGTTGATGGCAACAACACTTGGTATGAACACATGGGGTAAAGTTGCTGAAAGAAATATACAGTAATATACACAAAAACATTTCAAAAGAAAATAAGAATAAGTAAGACCTTAATCTAATTGAAACTTGATGAGATTTTGAAACTCTCATTCTCTTGTAACTGTAATTTTTCAGAAATCTTGTAAGTTGATCTTGACCATCTAAAATGACTTTGACCTCGGTATATGCAATGGTTAACAGTAAGCTTTATCATAATACAAAATATGGACTATCAGTCTTGAATATATTAACTTATCAGAAATGTAAAGATTCTTCGTTGATTTTTAATACATAGACTTTGTAAGGTGACCTAGATCTTAAAACCTATAGATGAATTTCAAACAGATTTCTCATCATACCCAATATGAGCATTGAATTCAAAACAAGCTATAATAAGACAGATGGACAAACAGAAAGACTGAGAGACCCGAACACCCAAATGTTTACATTGGTACACCAGTATCTGAAGTTACCTCTTTCTCCAAGAATCCCTGCTCTTATACCACTACTGCCAATATCTATAACAATCACTTTCTGAAATAGTTAAAACTCTTCATGTTAATATATACTTCTCTGACTTCACCTAATTTGTCTCAGGATGAAATGGAAATATTTTTAGTGGGCAAGCAGAATGTCATCTACTCTTGAATAATCTGTAGTGAGAACATTTTTAGTGCCATCCGACGTACAAATGTTCATAGTGCAACCAACTGTAAAGCTATAGATAAAACAATTCACCGTATTTCTTCTAATATACACTCCTGGGAGCTATACATAACATGACTGGGGAGCTTTTATTTAGCATGTATTTTCTGATTACAAAAAATAAATAAATAAATTGATGTCTTTTATGCCCTTTTCCCTATAATTTGAGGTGAATTTCCTCTAAACAATCATATGAAAGATTGTTTAGAGGAAATTCACATAAAAGAGGGAAGAAGTTTCAAATATTTATTAAAATTTAGGTATTTGAAGCAATTCTCTTAAGCAAAATATGTAGGGGTGCTACTATTAGGGTAGTCACCTTTCAATGTTATATACTCAGCATCGGATAAGGTACTAATAAGATCAAATATAATTGTTTCTCATCATTATCTCTCTTGCATTACTCCTTTCCGATGGGACATTGTATTTTAGAGATTAATGCTTGTTATCCTCACATTCATGGTCCATTTCATATATGGAATTCAGACATTATTAACCCTTTTTCTGTCAACTTCAAGTGCAAGGATTTTAATATGTCCCTTTGATTTTAATAATAAAATTTGAAGAAAAAAAATGTTTGTGAAAAACAATTTCTCTTTTTCCCACAATATTTTATATTGCATATGACAGTTTCTTTTCAATGTGTATTCAATTTTCATTATTGTCCTATCAATTTAGACAAGTCCAAAATTTTGTTAAAATGGGCAATCGTTAAAATAGCTTCTAATGCCATTTACCTTTTTAGGGTTAGGAGCCGAGGCAGGCGCTGGTCTCACATATGTGGCCTTGACATTATCCGCTGTTTGTGATTCTAGAGCTACCTTCCATTGTCCATACTCATGCTCTGTTGGTACTCGAACCATCAGGTATTTACCTCTCTATGATAGTCAAACATATACAGGATTACTTATCAGTGCTCTTTTAAAAATCTTGTTCCTACAGCCTGAATAAAGATGTTATTGCGAGGTTCGAGCAGAAAATGGACAAGAGGTTGGAGTCAGTGTAACGGTGTTTTATTTTGTATGAAGCAAACAGTAGTGAAAGCTTTCTATTCAGTAGTAGTAAGAGTGATAATAAAGCTTTGCTGTTCATGAAATGTATGATCTATCAATCCTACAAACAATAAGCAATTATTCTTTGTCTTTGACATAATAAAGCCTGAAAAAATAAGCATGAAAACTTCATTAATTCACTACATCAGACTGTTGCAACCTAGATAGGTAACTAATCTTGGGATAAATTATTATCTTAAAATCAATGTTTCCATGGCTAAGCGCAAAACAATTGAAACTGTATGTTTACTATATGTTTATAGGCAGTTACAACTGTTTTGAGGTGAGACATTGATTCGAGAAGAATTCAGGTACCATTATACCTACCCCATCATCAATACCCAACACTTGATTTCCCAGTTCTTCTATCTTTCCTCCCATTAGCTGTAAACTGTCACTCGGCTTGTCTCTGTTGCTGGACTGTTTAAATAAAGTACAACATGGTGGTAAATTATAACAAGATAACACAGGTTATACTACTGGAAGTCCAAGTATGGAAAACAACAAAGGGGAATAAGTAAAAATTAAGCTAGCTAGAAGAATGGTTCTTGAGCACTGCAATCGGTATTAATGAGAGGATCATAACTGCCAAGCTTTAAGTCAATCCGACCTGAGTTTTACTTTAGACAAAGAAGTGGACGCCTCCAACCATCTAACAGTGACAGGTTATCACATTATATGTCTCAATTTTCAAAGGGCATATAAAAAAGGGATGAAATTTTCAATATTTTGACAAATCTAATTTTTTGAAACCCTTTACATTAAAGGAACATCTTTCTATTTATTAAATGTTGAAACAAACAAGATGTGTTTGTGAAACACCAATGCCCCCAGAACAGCATTTTTTTTTAAAGTTTGACCTTGACAGATGACCTTGACCTTGTCACATGACCTTGACCTTGTCACGTGACCTTCACTTTGGTGTACAGCTTTGTATGTCAAATACTTTTGGAGAAAAGGCAAAGGTTAAGTTTTCGGACAGGCAGACGGACAGACAGACGGACGGACAGACAGACGGACATGAGTAAAACAATATGCCCCCGATCTCTCGATAGGGGGGCATAAAAAGACTTGAAGGGCCTGAAATGTCTCTTAATTAGTTTGAAGCAAAATCTAAATTTATCACATTATAAGGGTTAAATTCAATTAAATTTATCAATTAAGACCTTAAATGGTTTTAACAAAAATCCAGTACCTCATAGTAATGCAGCCAGCCCTCCTTTGCTCTAAAGAATCTCCTTTTCCATGTCTTCAATAGAGTTGCTTTCTTCTTATTCATTGGCAACTTTTCCATGAGACCTTCCATACCTATAAACTTGTGAGATATGTCCTCTATATTCTGAAATAACAGTAACCAAATGTGAAATGAATTCCTATTTCAAGGGAAACATTCTGATAAAAATAATTTCCAAGTGAAAAACCATTATTTTTTTTACTTTACTTGTTATTTTCATCTTAATATTTAATCAAATTAAATATTTGTATGAAATGACCTCCACATGGTACTTAATTACCATCATATGATATGAAACTTAAATAGAAATTATGGTACAAAATGGTTATGGTACAAAATGTCTGTTTACCGTAAAAATCCACCCAAAAATTTCTTGGGAGGAGATTTTTAAAAATAATGTACATGCACATTGGCAAACACTTTATGGTAGTGGACCCGTTATTGATCAGCAACATTTTTAAATTCATGATCCTTGATCTTTCTCATGACTGATGTTTCCTAATGCAATCAGTAGTTAACCTAAGTTAACACTATTAAAGTTCATTACATGTACTTCCGAAATGTTACGTTACTATTACAGGTCCACTGCTTTAACAATGACAATAGCCTGCTAGGTAGCTAAACACAGCGCACTGTTGAGTTTAGCATAAAATTAATCATGCAGACTAAGATCAGACTGCACATGTATGATGTATATCCTCAGATTTTTAAAATTTTATGTTCAACTTACATCTGGCATGTAGTTCACTTTGTAAAGCTCGGCTAGTAGGAGAGACTGAAATGAAATTCACAAAGTATTAATCATGAGTTGGTCTGCTATTTCAAAACAAGGGAAGATAATCCAGAAACCAATGATAGTAAGGGCTTCAAGATTGCAAATCATGATACTCACTTCATGTAGAGATACAGATTATTTATAAATTTCAAAGCACTTAAGCTGCAATAGTGTAGGAGAAAACTTAAATAAAATCATTTCCATGGACAGACAGATAGACAGACATATGGTTGGTAAAACAAGAAAGCCATTGCAATTCCAGTTTACCCCCTCCACTTTATGGGTGAGGGGTATACAGAGGTATGGATATGACGGGGTATAGCCAGTTTAAAATCTTTATTTCTCATTGAAACCCTATGTTGAGGTATTCATTTAAATCACTTGTCAAAGCAATCCCAATGACTTCATACAACTTAAGATTTGTGCAAGTATTAATGAAACAACTTAATTTGAAATCCAAAATACTCCCTCTATCTGCCGCTCTAGGAATATTTACTTTATTCATTTTATGATAAGGGATGTGGCTTGGGATAGATTAATTACATATAGGCTTTGAAAGAAATTTTGTATCACAGGAGTTGAAAGTGATATTTACAGTCAAAGCAAAGGTGTCTGTCCATATTTTGAATGAGAATTTAAATTTTCCTATTTGAGGTGTAACTTACTGGATCCCAGTCCGAGTAGTTGACTCTAGTCTGTTTCACAAGCTCCTCTCCATGTTCATTGTACTCAGGCTGGTTCCTGGCTGCAGCACCCAGAACTTCCTCATTATCCTTGACAACATGAGTGGTCTTCCCTGTTGACTTTTGTTCTGTAGGGGTACCAGACTTTCTGACCAATGAAGGGCTCTCTTTCTTGTTGATAGTTTGTTCATTAGGCTTGCTTGTTTGTTCAGTATTTACCTTCGATTCTGGAAATAATTAACAAGTTAATTAAACCATTGAAGACAACAAAATTTATGCTGGTCCATTTTCAACAAAGTGGTGATTTCAAGAAGATATGTTTTCCTATTTTTCTGCCAGGTTCCATTTTCTGTTTATTAATGGGTTATGAGTATGTTAAGAGTCTCAAAATACAAAATAATTGCTCTGTAGAACATCATCAAACCTTGACAATATGTTTTGGATCATTGACAAGGGAACATTCTGTAAAAAATTCATTTAAATCTGTCCATAATTGAAAGAGTAGTAACAATCACAAGATGAGGACGTACAGGAGGACGTCCCTAACTGTAGCACGACGTCAAGACAGACAGACAGACAGACAGACAGATAGTGCAGATGATAACAATTTATGACCTACAGTGTGGGAGTGAAATAACCCAGTTGAATATTTTTGATATTACATGAGTGTTATTACACTAGTGTAATAAGTATGCAATGAGCTAAGAATGTATAGCATTGCTATTTTGTTTTCATGAAAATGATGTAACAACAGGTGTGATGACGTCACTTTGCAAACGGCTCATATGATTTGCAAGGAAACTTGAATCGACAATTTCTCAAATTTCATGGATCAATATCAAAAACCCCAGGCTGAAATATAAAAAGAATATAAAATTTGTGTTCATTGAGAGCCTTATTTTCATCTGTTTATAGATAACTCTTGTTGTAAATTTTGTATTTCACAACCACTATACGCCACCTTCAGCGGTATATAAAAGACTCTTTATGATCAAGGACATGATTAAACTGTTTCACAGTAGGAAAGCATTCCTGCATAAAATTGACTAAATCATGATGTTGAATCAAAGACAAGTATAAAATATTATGTAAATTATATGAATGGAGCTCTGAACCTGAATGATCAGTTATTAGAAATTTGTCATCTAATTTTTCAAAAGTGCTAGGAATACTTGTCTGGCCAAAGGTTTTCCCACAATATTTGATTAGTTTTTGACCAGCATAAGATCTTATACCTTTTTGGACTGTTAACCAAACAATCCAGCTGTATATAAAGCTATAGCAGGCAAAATAGACTAAGATCAGTCTGCACTGACATGCAGTCTGATCTTACCCTACACTATCTACTCTGTATTGAAAGGTCCCCAAATTACAAACTGTTCGAAACAAAATTTAAATTCAGCAGGATAAGGGTTAAGAAGCAGTCAAACAGGCCAACAAAAAACTATTGCAAGAGATTATATAGGGAGTTACAATAGTTTTGCACTAACCCTTCAAAATGCATTTATAGGTGCAGTCAGACACAATCCTGAATGTGACAGGATGATAAATTTAACTCAAATGGACTTGCACATTTACCTGTTTACCTGCATGTGTTTTATGTCTGTTTAATCATTATGTTTTCTTCAAGTAGAGGCCCTTATCTTGACAATTTGCAAGGTCAACTGCATCCCTAATACGATAGATACTGTTTTAAGTATATGTAAATGGAAGGTATGAGAGTGTTTGATAATTAACTGATAGCTTGCCACACTTCTTGACCTCTGACATGGCTATTACCAGCTCTAATTTTTATGTCATTTGTCTCAAAAAGTTATGGTCTTGGGTATAAAACAAAAAGCAAATGACCAGAATTAGTGGGTGACCTTAAAGTTGCAACTACAGCTTTTTCAAGCTATGTTTGAAACAAAATGGCCGAGGTCAACAATCTGATCCGGTCCAAATGAATAATCTGATTGATTGATTAACAGCGTTGCTGTTAATCAATCAATCACTAAAACAGCTGTCCATTAGGACCTCTCTTGTTGAGCCCCCAAACATTTTTACCTTGAAAAAGGACCATCATTTTTTACCTACAGCCATAACTATATCAAGGCATTTTTCTTTATTTTCATGCGAATTGGATATGCAAGTATGACATTCAGAGGCATGATTGACAAACTTCTTAGAGGTCCACTAGATGATGCTACATACCAAATATTAAAGCTGTCTGTCTTCTAGTTTCAGAGAAAATTTTCAATGGTTTTTTTCTTAGCTTCTATGTGAAATGGGAATGCCCCTGGGCAGAGCAAAATACCACTCCAGGAAAATATTAACAATCTTGGTAAAAATCCACTAGATGATGCTACACACTAAATATGAAAGATGTTGCTCAAAGAAGATTTAAAAAGATTTCCCCTTTGAGGTTGTCGTAGCCACCAGTTTAAAGGTAGGATTTCAATTTTTGATCCAATGAACATTCCAAGCAATTTTTATCAAGAATTGCCTACCAGTTTAAGAGAAGATATTTCAAGAAATTGAAGATGATGCAGGACAGACAACAACATTTGACAATCACAATTGCTCACCCTTGAGCACTCCATGATCAGGGAGTTTAAAAGTTGGCTCTTATGAGCAAATAGTACCCTGTATCACCAAAAGAGGTTTTACTATGATAATTCACATGCATTTCAAAATTGTGATGCTCTGGAGTTTAATGTTAACCAGATCAAAGTACTATTATAAACAAGAGGAGTCCAAGGACCACCTGTAGGTGCCTATGCTAGGCTTTGGGGTGCTGGATTGTGGTTAGAAAATCTAGTAAAACAAGAGCAACGCTTGGTCTGGCATTATACGCGCCAAGCTAAGAAATAAATGGGTGATGTTTTGAACTTTTTAATGATCCTTAGGATGTATTTTCTGGCAAACACTATAGTATATTGTATTTATTATGATGGTATTATTTGGCTAATTTTGCCTGAGACTCTGTGCATATTTCGTATATCTTCGGAAGATCTCAGAGTTCTCATTCAATAAACCGCTAGAAACACGTTTATAAATACGCAATTTAACCAGCGAGTGAGAGCAAGAAACAATAGCTCAGTTGGTTAAGGTGTATCGCTATCAATCACACATCTATGGGTTCAAGTCTCCGAGGTGCTTTTTTTCTTTCTTATTGTTCATATTTTTTTCGTCCCTATTACAAGTTCACTATTGGGGAATATTATTTTTGTTGAATTATTAAACGACCAATTTTCTTCTGATTCATATCGCGACAACTAAGATGAAAATAATCTTTTATTGTTGTATAAAAGTGATATATACACTGCACTTATTTGTCTTAAAACCACGAGGAAAAGATTTTTCCCAATTTTCAGAAAACAGCAAAATTTTCCGATTAAGCCTAGTTTAGAACCTGTTAAAAAAACCGTTGCCAAAGTTACCACAAAGGCACCCTGTAGCAGCAGAGCAACCTTTGCTGTTGTTATTTTCTATATAAAAAGTAAAGTCAATAGATGAAAAAATATGTCTTCAAATTTACAAGAAAGTGGATAAACCCCAATACTCCCTCCGTCTAAAAAATAATTCATGTGATTATAAGACAAAAAAAAAAAGAAAAAGAAAATTTGAGGAAGAAAATCATACTTTCTCTTACACGTTTTGAACTTGTGTTCTCTTGCATCAGAGGCGGATGTCTTAACCACTGTGCCACAGGTCTGAGTAGAATGTATTGATTCAGTAAACAGTTAAATCTTAATGCTTATTGGTGGAATTCGTCGATCATAGGTGATTTTCCGATTTCACTTACAGAAAATACGCAGAGTCTCAGGCGAAATTAGCCAAGGAATAGTGTTTGTTTTGTTTTGTTTATGGACCAGATAAGAATTTGAAAACTGAATCAAACAAAGGGCAATAACTCAAGAATTATAAATGGTAGAGTTAGGGTTATTGCCCTCTGCACACCCTAGCTATGAGATCTATACACCTGTGAAGTTTAAAGACTATAGACCTTATAGTTTCAAAGTAATGGGCCGGACACGAATTTGCTAACTGAACCAAACAAAGGGCAATAACTCAAAATTACAAATGGTAGAGTTGTGGTTCTTGTGCTCTGCACACCCTAGCTATGAGATCTATACACCTGTGTTGTTTCAAATCCATAGGCCTTATAGTTTGAAAGTTATGGACACGAATTTGCTAATGGACAGACAGACAGACAGACAGACAAACTATGCAGACGATAACATAATACGACCCTTCGGGCATATAATAACAAGAGTGCCATAGTCACAAAATACGCTGCCACTTTGCTGCTGTTTCACGAAAATAATTGTAGACACTACTTATTTTGACAGAACCAAATTCAAAATGACCAAGTTTCATTTCAATCAAAACAAAAAGTAAGGAGGAGTTTCCTTCACATGGCTGCAATTTCAATAAGCCCCAGACACTAAGTTTTAAGGGGGCATAATTCAGGGAAATAAATGAGCCATAAAATCCTTGATCCATGTACATCTACAAATTATGGTGAAGACATTGAACAAGTTTCATTTAAATAAAGACAACTAGAAAGCCATGAATGGCTTGAGTCGCTCCACAGGCTTGAAATTCTTGATAAAGCAAATCTAAGGTTTGACTAGATTAAAAGATATTTTGGGTTCTACTGATGTTGAAATGATTTTCAAAAATGCCACTCTATAACATATAGAAAAATGACCTCCGCCCATAAAATGCATATTTTTCATCCGATTTCAATAATTTTTGGCAGACTGATAAATCTTCACTGAAGGATCATTCCAGTGAAATTTAGTTGATATCCATCAATCACATTCTGAGAAAATGATTTTCAAAGTTTCCACTATATAACATATAGAGAAATGACCTCCGCCCATAAAATGCATATTTTTCATCCGATCACAATAATTTTTGGTACACTGATAAAGGGTCACCCAAGGATCATTCCAGTAAAATTTGGTTTATATCCATCATTTACATTCTGAGAAAATGATTTTCAAATTTTCCACTATATAACATATAGAGAAATGACCTCCGTCCATAAAATGCACATTTATCATCTGATTACAATAATTTTTGGTAGACTGATAAAGGGTCACCCAAGGATTATTCATGTAAAATTTAATTGGTCTCCATCAATCAGAATCTGAGAAAAGTCACTTTTTACCCTATTTGGAAATAAGCCACGCCCATTAAATCTATGTTTTTCATTGGATCACAATTTCTTGAACAACTTCGAAAGAGGGTGACCCAAGGATCATTCCTGTGAAGTTTGGTTGAAATTCATCCAGTAGTTTCTGAGGAGAAGATTTTTAAAGAAAAGTTTACGGACGCACGCACGCACGCACGCACGGACGGACGCACGACGGACACAACGCCATGACAATAGCCCCAGTGGCTTTCAGCCAGTGGAGCTAAAAAGTAAGGAGGAGTTGCGTTCAAAAGGCTGCAAATTAAGCCCCAGACACTAAGTTTTTAAGGGGTATAACTCAGGCAAAAATCCACGAACCATAAAATCCTTCCTTCATGCACATCTACTAACTGAGGTGATAACATTGACCAAGTTTCAAGAAGATCCAGCCAGAAACTTAGGAGGAGATGCGTTGATAAGAAAGTGGACCAGAGACTAAGTTTTTAAGGGGCAAAACTCAGGCAAAAATCAACGAACCATAAAATCCTTCCTTCATGCACATCTACCAATTGAGGTGATAACATTGACCAAGTTTCAAGAAGATCCAGCCAGACATTTAGGAGGAGTTGTGTTGACAATAAAGTAGACCAGAGACTAAGTTTTTAAGGGGCATAACTCAGGCAAAAATCAACAAACCATAAAATCCTTCCTTTATGCACATCTACCAACTGAGGTGATAACATTGACCGAGTTTCAAGAAGATCAAGCCAGAAACTAAGGAGGAAGTGGGTTGACAAGAAAGTGGACCAGAGACTAAGTTTTAAAGGGGCATAACTCAGGCAAAAATCAACGAACCATAAAATCCTTCCTTCATGCACATCTTCCAATTAAGGTGATAACATTGACCAAGTTTCAAGAAGATCCAGCCAGAAACTTAGGAGGAGTTGCGTTGACAAGAAAGTGGACCAGAGACTAAGTTTTTAAGGGGCATAACTCAGGCAAAAATCAACGAACCATAAAATCCTTCCTTCATGCACATCTACCAATTGAGGTGATAACATTGACCAAGTTTCAAGAAGATCCAGCCAGAAACTTAGGAGGAGTTGTGTTGACAAGAAAAGTGGACGGACGTACGGATGGACAAACGGAATGGATGGACAGATGGACAGACAGATGGAGAAGATGAAACCAATATACGTCCGCCTCCGTGAAAAAAAAGGGAACAATCCAACAAAATATGTCTTGAGTAATCCCCCTTGATAGTATAAGTTTCATGCAAGTGAATTTGCCAATTTAATTTCATGAAAATGCCATTAGTAATAACACAATAGTGTTTGCATATTTTCACCAAGGTTTTTACAAGCAATACCTCAGGAATACCCCAACAGAAGCCAATATATAATATTAAACTGATCCAACTTCAACCTTGTTTTTGAGCAGTTATTATTTTGTATTTTGTATTATCTTTTGGTATACCACACTTTATAAATTATAGGTCTACAAATGTAGGTGCACCCGGCATTTTATTACTTAAACCAATTCTAAATTTTCCAATCCATTTCACCGCATAATGAGGAATATGACTTAAGTTGTATTCAGTCATCCTTGTCAGAAAATTGAGACTTTTAGGTGCCTGTTTTAATAATTGAATAATCTTGTGGTCCAGATTTAAAGGGGTATTATCCAAACTGATAAGCCCTGCATTCAGAATGCTAAAACAATTGCAAACACTTACAAAATGTCTCAAATTTGCACATAATTGTAACAGTACCCATGTTCTAGAAATTTCTGGCTGTTTTTTGTCTGTGGTGGAGAACAAACCTAGTAACTGCAACTTATTCAAGATGTTACATATCAGGTTTTGGTATACAGCCATTTATATTATGACATTGGGAAAATGCTGGGTGATAGTAGTTCAATAAAGATAATTATGACCCCTTTTAAGTCATCGAAAAGCGTAAGTATCCTACACTTTAATGTGACATGAACAGAAATATATGACAAACACTTCGCATTTACTATACATTGAGTGCTAGAAATTATCTGAAGTTACCTCCCTTGATATACATGTTTCTTGTCAAAAATTAAATAAGTGTCAAGGTAATTTCTATGATTTTTTACTTTGCCAGGAAGTCTATGCCTTCTGATTGAGGTAAGCTGAGACAGATTAGCTCAGTAGGTAAGGAATTGGGATGTCAATCTTTGGGTAACGAGTCTGAAATCCAACTTGGCCAACTTTGATCTGAATTTTACAAAAGTCATTGAGACATGTTTCTAATTCCTCACACTAGTTGGAGGGGTCAGCCAAATACTATTGTAAGGCACTTGCAATAGTATTGCACTGATCCCTGGAATTGGCAAATGATAAATTAGTGAGATGGGCAGCTCCATTGACTTGTGTGGTTATATTGATGTGAGAAACAACAGGAAAACATGGGTAGGTGCACCAGCCACTGGGATATGTTTACTGGAATACTGTTGATAGTGGTCAAAGTTTACACAATCAAAAATGAATAGTGGATGGGCAAACAAAGCTGTGAAGCAAACAACAACTTGAATACAAGATCTGTCGCCAAGCGGACTTATACCCCCCACCAGTGCTTTGTCCGAGTTTCAGATATGGTAATTATGCTGATTACAGGTAAAGCATAACAAATCTTGCAAAAATATTGACATATCATTTGTTAACATGTCATGCTGAATAAAAATCTTGACTAGTGTAACTAGAAAGCCACGAATGGCTTGAGTCGCTCCACAGGCTTGAAATTTTTGTAATAGCAAATCAAAGTTTTGACTAGATTTTTCCATATTTTGTGTTCTTAGAGCAAAAACAAAAATTTAAAAGCAGTAATGTGGTCAAAGCAAAAGAAAGCAAATGATTGACTAACTGACTAACTGATTAACTAATTGATGGATATTTTAGTGATAATAACCATGATGGACATTGGAGTCGAAAACTGCAATTTTGTCAAACTCAAGGGCACATAAAACAAGAGGACCATGATGGTCCTTAATCGCTCACCTGAACCTAGATAGCTAGAAAAGCACACTGTTGTCAAAGAATTGAGATTATTATCAAGCTGAAAATTGCTCTCGTGAGTCTTTAACAATCAATATATGTGGCTGTAGCAGTGAAAAGGATGTTTAAGAAAACTGCAATTTCGTCAAATCAAGGGAACATACTTAAAAAAAAAGAGCACCCCTAGTGGTGCCTACCCTCAGCTGTTGAGTGCTGGCTGGTGTAAAAAAAATCTAAAGCAAAAAAAGAGGCATAATTTGCATCTAGAGTTATACCCCTTGAAAATATAGGTTACTCTATGATGGTAAACATGTGTGCCAAGTTTCAAGTGAATGCCTTCAGTAGAACCAGAGATATCACAATATGTAAAATTTTTTGCATGACACCGACAACGAAGACATCAAGGTTTTAGCAATACCTCTGGTTTTCTCCGAAAACAGCCGAGCTAAAAATATTCTCATGGAAGTTCTTATGGCCATCAATATTATGCACCAATTTGTGTCTGGATTGGTCCAACTTATCCAAGTTATTTTGTTGACCGATATTGTGGTAAGGTTTTGTCTTAACCCAATACTAAACAACAAAAATTTCAGCTTGTTCAAATTGAAAGGTGATACAGATGTCATTGTCAAGTTGATAAAATTTTAGAAATATTTAAGATTTTGGTTAGAAAACATTGTGGGAAATGAAAAGAGAATGAAGTGAATGAATATATATTACACCATATAACACATCTGAAGAAATGACCTCCACCCATAAGACATATTTTTCATCTTATCATGATAATTTTTGATAGACTTATAAAGGATCACCACAGAGTCATTCCAGTGAAATTTGGTCGATATCCATCAGTTAGATTCTGAGAAAATGATTTTCAAAGTTTTCACTATATAACATATATAGAAATGACCTGCGTTCATAAAATACATATTTTCCGTCTAATTACAATATGTTTTGGTAGATTTATAAAAGATCACCAAAGAATCATTCCAGTGAAATTTGGTTGATATCCATTGGTAAGATTCTGAGGAAAGTCATATATTACCATATATGGAAATTTGCCACACCCATTAAAGCCTTCTTTTTCATTGGATGAAAAATCTTTGAACAACTTTGATAGATGGTCACCTAAGGATCATTCCAGTGAAGTTTAGTTCAAATCCACCAAGTAGTTTCTGAGGAGAAGATTTGTAAAGAAAAGGTTTAAGACCGGACACATAGATGCACGGATGGATGCACAATGGACATAGCGCCATGACAATAGCCCCAATGGCCTTCAGCCAGTCGAGCTGATAAAATCAAAGTGCTGATAGCACTGGCTATGCCACACCAAGGGTTTTTCCTTTGAGAAAAATAAAATTCAGACTATTCAGCCTTAGTTAGGAAAGACAAGGTTGTAAAGGCTAAGATCAGACAGCACCTATGTGCAGGCTGATCTTTGTCTATATCTCCTGTCAAAGAAGAAATATTCTAGGTTCAGCATTACAAAGGTTAAAGGATACTAACCCAGTGTTTTGTTCCAAACCTACAAAAGGAACTAAGCAGATTTAGTGCCCTTGACTAAGGAAGGTGCCAATAACCTGTCTTTTCCAACCCAAGTTATCTTCGAAAAATTCTATAATTGATGGTCTTTTTTTCATTCCATTATTATTTTGAAACACTTTCACTCATTTAAAGTAAAATTTCAAGGTTATGACACTGTCATAATTGTAATACCAGTATCATACAAAGTTATGTCAAAAAACATCCAAACTATTATCTAAATTTCATTCTTTAATTTAAGACTTATTTGTCATAGACAGACAGACAGAATACAGACAGATTACAGTAAAACAATATACTTGTCAGCCCAATTAGCACAATCGGTAGAGCACCAGTCTTCAAAACAATTGAAGTTCAAGACAAAAAGTCAAAAATGTTGAATGCCCCCATTGGGCATCAAACCAGGGACATATTTTTCCTTGAACTATCCCCGCGTACAACTAACCAACTTCTGGAGGTGTCGCTCATATATGCATATGCTACAGAAGCAATAATTAATAAAGGGAAATATACTTACTCAAAACAACATTCCATGATTACTCAAAGAATTTCGACATCAACAAGATGGATAATAATTGAGCCTATATATGCTTTCCAACAATTTGACATGTGTGTGAGTTGCAAACTTTGAGCAGCCTAGACAGCCACATAATGATAATAAATTAGTGCCTGTCTGTCTTAAGATACTTTGAGGCCTTTTTCTATCCAAAAAGCACAAAGTAAAGACTCTGGTCAGACTGTGCAGATGCACAGGCTGGCCAGAGTCTTTGTTTGGTGCACATTTGGAATTGTTGGAAATGTTGAGCACAGGCTCATTTGTTCTGACATTCTTAGAAAGGGTAATCAAAACACTTTAATGCATCCAAATGAGGCTACGTGAAATTTGTTTTGATTTGTCTGAATGAGTTTTTATGTCGCTTTCAACAATTTTTCAGTTATATCTATATTCAGAGGCTGGAGCACCTAACAATGGATTCCTGGTATTTCCAGAACTTTCCTAGCCACCAGCTGCTATCCCACAAAGGTCTATGATTCTATGAGTCTTTGTTTGGTGCACATTTGGAATTGTTGGAAATGTTGAGCACAGACTCAATATGGCCCCTACAATGTCTACAAGGTACAATGCACAAAGCACGAAAGATGACTGACAACATACAAAGGACATCATGGTGAGCTAAATGTATTACATGTAGAGTTATGATTCTTAGGCTCTGCACTTCTCTTCAGTGAGATCTTTCCACCAGTGAAGTTTCATGATACTAGCTTGCATAATTTTTGAGATATTCTCTGGACAAATTCAACAAAGGGCAATAACTATAAATATGATAAGTCTAGTTATGGTTCTTGTACACTGCACTTCTCCACAATGAGATCTATTCACCAGTGAAATTTCATGATTCTAGCTTGCATACTTTCTGTAATATGCTTAGGGCAAAAAAGATCTATGTACACTCCAACTGACAGATCGACTGACTGATAAGTGCAAAGCAATATACCCTATCTTTTTAGAAGGGGGCATAAATATTAAGAGATCTCTAAATTCTCAATCCTTAGAAAGGCAACACCGATCTGTTATGATCTTTCTTTGCATGAGTATAATAAAAGGTGAAAAGGCAAAATATAAAATAAATACTTTTTTATTCAGAGCTATATGCAGAATAGGAATTACAAAAATAACTGCCTTAACAGAACAAAGCATAATTATTGCATTCACATTAATCAGTAACAAATGAATAAACATAAAACAAAGAAAGTATTCATGAATCCATGACGGTACACCTGCAACTTGGACTTAGTTTAAAAAACTTCACCCCTTCCTTCAAAATATCATTTTTGAACGTTTTTTTTTTTTCGAAGTTTTAGACTATAGGTTGCAGACAGCCATGAAAAGTTTGTCTTATGTAGTAGAAGATACAATAGAATCAGGAAAATTATTGCTTGTTACAAGCGAATTCTTCCTTTTCCACAATATTTTCTGAAGTACAAAATCACAGAATGTAATTGTATCTGGTAGTAATGTAAAGGAAACTGTTAATAAAGTTATTGTTTTTTAAGCCACATACTTAAAACCCTGCAATCAGACATGAAGGTTTGTCAAGTAATTATGTTTTTAAATGTTGTTTGTTTGAACCCGATTTAATGGCGATTTTAACAATTTCTAAGTCATTTTGCAGCATCTTGATATGCTTTAAGCCTTTAGTGAAATTGCTGTAAAACAATGGGTCAGTGTGAAACAGTTATGTTGCTTTTAAGTTTATAGTCAGGTAATACTGTTTTGTGAAATGTCAGATATGCATGCTAATATTAAACTTTCTCCCTTCAAAAGGCCACAGCTGATTTCAAAGTTTTCATAAAATCCATATAAGGTAATAGCGATGGCGACTCATTAGGTGTCCTCATTACATATGCATACCATTTTGGGCTATTAATATTGCCTGGTTAACTGAGACATTTTGTAACAGGATACAATTTATTATATAGAAAACATACCTTAGCAAAACACAAAGCTTATAAACCCTTATCATTGTGATGAATATTTCAAAGATGATCATGAGTATTTCAATGATGATCATGAATATTTTATTTCCCCTAAGAATTAAGAGTTCCTCCATAGAGTGGCCAGTATATCGATGGCTCAGGGTGTAACAGTTGTACCTGCCTAAATGTTTATCTTCAATATTGCCAATACATAATCGATAATACACATGTATTGTCAAACCATGCATAGATTTACAATATGTATCATCGATGCTTTTTGAAGATTGATTCAATAGAATTGTTATCTTTTACCACAATATTTCTTTTGAAATATTAATTTTTACAAAATTACAGGGACATATTATCTTAGAATGTTCAAGAAAATTAAAGTTACATTTTTCTAACTGGACCCTTTTTACAGTTTTGAATATGCAATCATAGACAAAATTCACTTTTACATATTAAACTGATTTGAAGAATTAGGTAAATTGAATGATTTCTACAAATACAGCTTTTCATGATTCCCCCCCCCCCTTCCTTCTAATTAAGATTAATTTATATTGTAGCTTTTAAATGTATCTATTCAAACAAGACCCATGATGGTCCTCTTTCGCTCACCTTCTGCTTCATATCTTTGCCTCATTTAATAAATCAAATTTTCCAGCAAAAGTCATAATTGTACTTTAATGATTTGAGGCCTCTTAGACTAAAAAGAAGAAAACTGTCATTAGGGCCCCTTTTCCCGTGATATGGCATAGATCCTTCCCATTTTCAATAGGGTTCATCCTTGTAACCTGAGAAACATTCTGACAAAGTTTCATGAAGAGTTGAACATATTTGTGTCCTCTAGAGAGTGAACAAGAAAATTGTCATTTAGGCCCCTTTTCCCGTGATATGGTAAGGATCCTTCCCATTTCCAATAGGGTTCATGTCTGTGACACGACAAACATTCTGACCAAGTTTCACTAAGATTGGAAATCTTTGTGGCCTCTAGAGTGTAAACACTTTTAAAAATTGTTGACGTCTGATAATGGATGACAGATGATGGACATTCAATTATCATAAAAGCTCACCTTGAGCACTATGTGCTCAGGTGAGCTAAATGTTGCAGGCAAGAGCAAAAAAGATTATTTTTTTTGTCTCTTGGCGACATAGTGTAGAAAACAGAAATTGCATTCACAACATCATTTTCATTTTCATAAGGGGCATAAAAAGTGAGTTTGTGTGAGAATGGGTAAAAAGCCACATTAAAAGTCTATCATCTGGTATCATCCCAACATAAGTACCTACAGAGTAGGATTTCAATTAGGAAGATATGACAGATTAGAAATACATAAACCGCTATTATCCTAGAAGTAACTTGTAGTACCCTTTTGAAGAAATCGAAATAAAAGAGCCATATAGTTACCAAACTTTTCTCAAGATATTTCATTATAGTACTATTAAATAATTAATACTATATCTATTTGCCAAAATGAATTTTTGTAGTCAAAAACATGTTTTACATCAGAAATTTGTAAGTTAACAGTTTTGCCAAAAAATTTTTGCTTATTTTGAATTTGCTATTAAACATCAACAGTACAATTTTGCTTTATAATATGATTTCTGGGCAACTAAAATGTCAAATCTACAGCTTAAGGTAGTGGACCCTTAATAGTTCTGTGACATTTCGGGACTCATGATCTTTCACAATGTTAACTGAGATATCCTTATGAAAATCATTAGGAAACCTCGGTTAACACAGTTAAAGTTCATTACTTCCGAAAAGCTGCCGTACTATTACGGGTCCACTACCTTAACCTTAACTTTTGAGTGTTTGAAAGACATTTTGGTTGTTCACAATGATAAGTTTAGTTACAAGACTTTCCATTTATTTTGGTAAAGCAAGATATTATAACATAAGCATATCAAATGGAGAAATAAAACTCTGCTTACCAGTTTGATAAGTAGCTTATCTTTTTGTATATCTTAAATGATCAAATCGTCATATACAAAATCCTACTCATTTCAAAAAATAGTATTTTGATAGGTATCATTGCAAAACTATTGTAAATGTTTATGAATATATAGACACTCCCAATAGTTTATGCATTGAGCTCTCCATAATTATGTACTCTTGTAAGTAAAACAAGTTTTTTTCTGAGTAACACCTTTTGATATTGTATTTCATGTTCAAACATCAGTCATAAATCATATTTGTATTAACATAAACTATGTGACATTTACATTATGTTTTACATGATCTTCACTCTTATATGCTTATTAACATAAAAAGTCCCTGATCTCTCTCAAATTTCGCTAAAAAAAATTTCATACAGATGGAATTTCAAGTATCTTGATACCTGTTATACATAAGCCTATAGAATGGGTACTCATTTGAATTGCTCCAGTGAGACAATTCAAATGAGTATCTACAACAGAGGTTTCTTAGATACATGTACTTAAAGATTCTGGCTTGGATATTATCCCCTGCAATATCTAGACTTCAATATTCAGTGATGTATCCTGGGATAACACATGTTGAGATGTACTATATTTCTCCTAATAAATGCTCTTTGACTAGGATAGATCCACAGCATTTGTTACAAGGTTTTCCCCGTATTTTCTGATAATTACCTTGCTCCAGTGAGAATTCATAAGGAGAAATAGGGTATTTATATTCTATCTACTAATGCACATCATGATTATTTCTTCTTGAGAGTACCACCATGAAATTTATGATCTTGAGTATAATTGCTCAATAGCAAAAAGCATTCATTAATAAGCAAGAAACTGGCTATGTAAATAAAAAAAAAAAACAGTTTATGAAATGTAAATTGAGTGGTCAGTTCTAAGCTTTTGCAAGTGTATAAATATTTATAGGCACTTACAATAGTTTTCACTGAACCCTTGAAATATATACATATAATTATGTGACCCATCTGGCAGTAATGGAAGTCTGCGAAGTCTGTAAAATAAATTTTTGAAAAAAGGGATAGGTTCCAGAAGAGGTTAACCAGAGATCGGAGTTCAAAAATTCTCTCACAGAAAAGCAGATGAACAATTCTTAATTTATAAAATGACTCAAGTGTGTAATTATTTGACCCTAATCAGTCCAAATTCATGCATCAGAGACAGAAAAACTTATCCTTCAATTATATTTGTTCGATATCTTTAATTTTTTTTTACTTTTAAAGCAAAGATTAAAAAACACATTTATTTCTTGAACAATTTTCCTTTTAAAAAGGATTTTTTCCCTTTCTTCCCTTGTTTTTCAATATTGTCATCTGCTTTCACATCATTTTTGTTGTTATTGACTTCCATTTTCAAAGGTGTCTTTCTATTACTTTGATTACCATTTACCACTTTTGAATTAACTCCCTTTTTCTGTTCATTACCCTGGCTATCACTACTAGAATCTCTTGTTTTCATTTCAAACTCTAATAAATCACATGCTTTTTTAGCAAACTCAAGATGTGACCTCTCAACAGAAGCCTCATCATGCACTTTCTCTTTCGGAGATTCAACTTGATTCTTAACATATTCAGTATATGCAGCATCGATATCCGTTTCTACAGCACCAGTAACTACATCTCTCTTACTAGAAGGAGAATTGAGTAGGTTTAACACACTATTTTGGCTAGTCTGGCTTGAAATGGAACCAGATCTAATTTTTTGTGTATCAGAATTTTCATCTTGATTCAAGTCAGTGTAAGATCCATGTAAACTGCTTTGAGACCCCGATTTCTTAGAATTAGAGACACTTTTGCTAGAAAATGGGCTTGCGAGACTCCCTGATGAGCCAGAATCAGACCAAGATAATTGTGTGAGACTTGTTTTCTCCCCAACACTTGTGTTTGACCGTCTAAGAGATGACCCCTTTTGTGTTTTTTCTGTCTCAAATGAATTTGACCTTTTTAGTGAAGAATCTCGTGAACGACTCTCCTTTACCCATACAGATTCTTCATCTTTTCCTTTAAAACTATTTCTGCGCTGTAAATCATTTTTGATGAATGGATTTTCTCCAAGGGTTAAAAATTGTCCATCAGAAACTACAGGATCCTCTGAACTTTCTTTATCAATCACTTCTTTGGTGCTGGATTGCTTAGCGATGCCTTTTGGGTTCTTACTCATTGCCTTAATTTCTTCAATATCACTGTTGACATTAGATTTAGGCGACAAAGGCCCTTCACTTTTTTGAGAATTGTTTTTAATTGTGTCTGTTGATGAATTAGTTTTTTCTTCAGATAGATAAACATTTACTGCTTCAACCTTTTTCCTTATTGGTTTTGGACTTATTGGAGGGGGAGTCTTTTTCTTACTTTCATTTCCATTCACAATTTTCTTGGTAGAGGGTTTCTTAGGTACCACTGGCCTTTTAAATGTGTCTTTGGAAGCTTCTTTTTGACCACTTTCATTTTGTGATACTGTGTCTTTTTTAGGATCAATTTTATCATTTTGTACAACATCTACTTTATCTAAAGTATCATCTGAGCTCATTCCTTGATCTATGTCAACATTTACAGGTTCAACCGCTTTGAATGTTTTATCTTTAATCAAATGTACTTCATCCACACTTTTTGATTTTGCAAGCCTTGGTGACACAGGCTCCTCAGAAGTACTTTTTTGTCTATCTGCACTATTTCCCCTTTGAAGGGTTATATCTGCTTTGTTCTTTTGTGTGTTACCTTTTGAAAAGGATTCAAACCCTTTGGCTCTTTGTGCAACAAGACCTTTACCAGAAAACTTAGGTGGAGGGTCATCTTTCTTGACCTTGTGTATATCAGGCGCTGATGACTTCCTGTTCTTGTCAGTAGTGTTTCCACCAGTATTTTTCAGTATGCTACTAGTTGTACCTTTCATGTAGCCTCTGTTTGATGCAGCTGTTTTAGACTTTGTGTATTTTCTGTCATCAAATACACTACAGTCACTTGTTGAGTTGATTGATTCCTTAGATATGGACCTTTTAAATTCAGGTGTTCTTTTCTCAGACAATAGTGTGCTTAGTGGAAAACCTTTCTCTGACTTACTCTCCCATTTTGTTTTACTGCTGGTTGGTTTTGTATTACTTGACAAATCTTTTAATCCCTTTTTACCATCCAACTGATCTTTGTTAGTGCCAATGTCAATATTACTAGTTGTGAGTGAATCTAGAGTTTCACCATTGTTTTCTTTTACTTTGTTAGCATTATTCTGAATTTCACCATCTCTAACCTCATCAACAACAGGATCATTACTTGATTTTCCACAGTGCTTACAAACATAGTTTTCAGTCATAACATAATTATTTTCACTAGTCTGAGTCCCAATGTCTTGCATCACTCTTTTGACTTTTTCTGCAGATTTTACAGGAGAACTAGATCTCACTGGTGTGCTAGGCTCGGACACATTTTCTTGTACAAACTTTTTCAATTCTCTAACGTCTTTCACAAGATCAGTTGGAGGGCTATCCTTTGACTTTGTTGTCTTTTTCTGGCTAGCACTAGTTGGACTCATGTAGCTTGGTAATGGTTTCTTTTCATCATTTTCTCCAATAGACTGTTTTCTAGTTTTTTCTTGAGTCATTATTTCTAACTTTTTCAATTTGTCATCAATTGTAAGTGGTGATTTTCTTTTGTCAGTACTATTATTGTTACTACTCTTTGGTGTGCCCTTTGAAGATCGTCTCTTATTGTTTCTCTGACTTGGAGATTGATTTCTGGGACTTTTACTTTCACTTTCCGAAGCAGTTTGAAATGAGTCGTTATCACTATCAGAGCTTTTATTTTCATTCCTTACTTTCCTAACATGTTTATTGACAACATTAGTTTTCTTTTTCTTATTTGAAGGACTTGGTTCTGAACCACCAGTTTCATTACTAAAGTCAACAAGGTTGTTTATAGCACTTTTGACGTTTGCAAGAATGTTCTGGGTATCACTATTTTCCATTTCAGCTTTGACAGTACTGCCATCCAGTTCTCGTGTTATTTTAGGATCTTCTTTTGAATCTTTACCTGTGAAATATTTTTGCATTTTGTCTAGCCTTCCTGGAGATTGAGTATATCTCATTTGATCAGTTGCTGTCTTTTGATAAAAACTTGATCTTGGGTCTACCTTTAATGGTTCACCATCTTCATCATCGTCACTTTGATATGGTTCATCCACTATTTCATGAACTTCAAATTCAGTTTGATCACCATTAACTGTAAATCCTTGACTATTTCTATTATTTGTCAAAGATTTACGATCTTTTTGTTTGTGAAGACTCCTTCTTTTTGTAGCAGATCTTCTAGAGGGAGATGCCTTCGAGCTGCCCCTAAATATGACATCTCCACTTTGTTCATTGTCTCCATTAGTTTCACTAAAATTAAAATTCTTTGTCATGGACTCAGATCCTTGACTGTCTGGTGTCTTGGGACTTTTAGGGCTCTTTATACCGAATGTTGCATGTATATTTTTGGCGAGGGCAACAATATCTTCCTCTGATTCTGATTCTTCTTGTATGATTTCATTTTCACCATCACCATTTTTAGCTCTTTTCATTGGAGGAACAGACGGAATCAAACTTACTGTGTATGGGCTTGGTGCCATTCTCTTACTTCCAACTTCTATCTGCCCATTTGGATCTCCCTGTTTGAGTCTTTGTATGAAGTCTAGAGGCTCTTCTCCATGATCATCATTAATCTCATATATTTCTACATGTTCAAATTCTGTTTCTTCAGTGTTACCTTGATTTGTTTCATTGTCACCATCTTGTTCATACTGCACCTCATATGTTTCTTGGCCATTGTCTGTTTCACCAACATACATGTTACCATTGTCAGTATTATAAATACTTTGTCCGGTATATCCAGAATAACCACCAAATCTAGAGCTGTAACTACTCTCACTTTCTTCTTGTCCTTTATCGCGTAATCCATACCTCTTTCTTCTTGATTCACGCAATATTGAGTCAGCAATTCCAGCAAAGATATTCTCCCCACCACCTGTTTCTGGCTTAGAGTAACTCCTTTTAAAAGAGCTAATAAATGAGCTTGTATCCATATTAGAATCCTCTGAGGCTGAGCTTCCCAATCTACTGCGAGGTAAAGTTGCTGACCTAGTGTCACTGAAAAGTGAAGAACTGTTGTCAGAAAATGAGGACATTTTTGGTCTTGCTCCTCCATAATCTGTTATACTCAAATCTTCTGTTGAACCCTTTTCAGACCTAGGTCTTCTAGAAGAATTCTGTAGATATATGTTACTCCCTCCGCCAGCCAATCTATTTCTGCGTCGACTGCCAATTCCACTTTCACCCAGGTTAACCTCTCTCTGTTTCCGGAGCCTTTCAAGTTGCTGAAGTCTTTGAAGCCTCTCATTTATTTCACTCCCCTCTGGGCCTCGCATGTTAGTCAAAAATGAAGAATATATATCCGTCATCTTTTATCTAATTAAAATGTCAAAACTTTCTCAAATAAAAGGATTCTCTGTCAATGTTATTTCTGATAGTCAAATGAGTATGAAAAGTACTGTAATCACGTTTTTACTAATCTAAACTGTTCCATTATGTACACTGATTTCAAATTATCCACCAATCCTAAACTGTATTATTAATGTATATGGAAATCACTGAAGCAAGTCAAGTCTTAACAAACTTTGAAATACATCAACCCAGTATTTTCACCTTTCTCAAATATCAGTTTGAATTAAGTCCAACTAGTTTTCTGCAATATCCAAAACGTGATATAGTCAAATGGATCCATTTAAGCCAATATAAGTCAAAATTCAATTTCACTGTTAACTATTCAACAAAAGAAAGGCAATATCACTTCAATTTCTCAATTCAATATTCCTATATCGTCCTACACATTTTAACAGAACTTAAAGTCATGGTTCAATAAATCCCGCCTATATTTAAATTCAAATGTTATATCCTACATAACTTTCAATTGCCCGTGCGGTGTAGTATAGATTCATGAATGTATTCAAATTCAAATCTGCCAGTCGGCAGTCATGTGGAAAGCTGTTATCTTAAGTTTACTTCAGCCAGAGATTGTGATAAATATACAGTCATATGGGGAGGTTTGCTGGTCTATCAATCACTAAAACACATAGGTAAATTTTTGACACACCGACACAACAACGACCTGTTTCAATCACCTTGCCTTGAGCAATATCTTGTACCTAAATAACATGTTAAATTTTAATCTGTTAATTCTCTTCCCATCAAGTTTTTATGTAATATTTCTTTACCAATGAAGCTAAATAACCTAGCTACCTACAAATTCAGAGCACTGAAATTAATCAAAATCTGCAGAACATGGTGTATTCTTTTACTGTAAAAAGCAATTAAGTTGTAATTGTGGAATCATAATGTATGATCAAAAGCTAAATCTATATCTTGTGCGTACGAAATTATTTTAAAGAGAAATGGTGGCCTGGATATGCTACGTCTAATCTACAGTAAGAGAAGAAGAGTGAGTGCTGTGAATGCCAGTGCATGTAAATATATCCGGTATAGATCCACAAGTTTAACCCTTTGCTGTTTAATCCCTGCTTTTTACGTGTCTATGATTTTATGATTGAGGAAACATTGTGAAAAAAGAAGAAATTGCTTCTGACAAGCAATTTCTTCTTTTTCCACACTATTTGCTCCCCTACTGAATGGTTATTTTTCAATTTAAATCCACTTTAAATTTTCGTCTGCAAAACCCTTGAATTTGGACAAGTCCAAAATTCTGTAAAACAGGAAAGTGTTAAGTGAGTGATCAAAGGTCAATTCTGTCTATACCTGTATAGACAAAATTGACCTTTAATCACTAACTCTAAATTGCAGACCTATAGTGTTTGTATAAATTTCGCAATAGTTACCTTTGGTTTTATAGAGACAATGACCAATTTGAAATCTTTTTGCTTTATAATGATGTAGGCTAAAGTATCTTTGAAAGTTTATTGATTGGTGCTCTAGCTTTTGGAAGTTGTATGTCCCTTTAGTCAGGCAATTCCAAAGTAACAGGATGTGCGACCCAAAACAAAATTAGAACCTATCCAACTTGTTTTATTATCACAAAATCAAGCCACAGTAAATTCATTTTTTAAAAAAAAAAAGTCAAATAAATTGAACTTAGAAGATGAAGGCCTAGCAATACCTAATTTTAAGACTCAAAAATAAATTAATATGAAGGGTTATGTAGACTAACCCTGGCTAACACCCAGACAAAAACCACTGATCCAACCATTAATCATTTCATCTGTGACATAATCCTAGATGACCATTACGGTCATTTATTTTCATTTGATTTGTTTGTGGTCCACAGCCCTTTGTGACCAATAGGTATCGTACAAAAATAGAATTTCAATAACTGAAATTCATTTCAATCGATTGAACTTTCTGTGGTCATTTTTTGAGATTAGATAAGTACTTAAAATCCATATTTAAGATTATTTGTGAATGGTTATTTACATTTCATTAATCATCATCAAACAACTGTTTAGTGACAGCATACCAGTATGCCTAACAAGAGGACCAAGATGGTCCTAGATCGCTCACCTGAATCTCTTTGACCCCTTGGAGATCACACCAATTGAATAGACAGATGTCATAAAGGAGATAATTTCTACAAAAAAATAATTGTTTCATGAAGTTTGGGCCAAAATTGTGGATTTTAGATTTATAACAAGAAAATTAACATTAAGACCCCGTCTCCTGTGACCTGGCATGGATCTTTCCCATTTTCGATAGGGTTCATCCTTGAGACCAGACCAACATTCTGACCAAGTTTCATGAAGATTGGGCCATATATGTGGCCTCTAGAGTGTAAACAATAAAATTGTCATTATGTCCCATTTTCCCTTGATATGGTATGGATCCTTCCCATTTTCAATAGGGTTCATCCTTGTGACTTGACCAACAATCTGACAAGGTTTCATAAAAATTTGGCCATATTTGTGGCTTCTAGAGCATAAACAAGAAAAATGTCATTAAGGCCCCTTTTCACTTGAAATGGCATGAATCCTTCCCATTTTCAATAGGGTTCATCCTTGTGACTTGACAAACATTCAGACAAAGTTTCAATAAGATTGAACCACATTTGTACCCTCTAGAGTAGTAACAAGAAAATTGTCATTAAAGCCCCTTTTCCCTTGATATCGCATGGATCCTTCCAATTTTCAATAGGGTTCATCTTTGTGACCTAGCCAACAATCTGACCAAGTTTCATGAAAATTGGGCCATACTTGTGGCCTCTAGAATGTAAACAAGAAACTTGTCATTAAGGCCCCTTTTCCCGTGATTTGGTGTGGATCCTTCCCAATTTCAATAGGGCTCATCCTTGTGACATGGCCAACATTCTGACCAAGTTTCATGAAGATTGGGCCAGATTTGTGACCTCAAGAGTGTTAACAAGAAAATTGTCATTAAGGCCCCTTTTTCCTGTGATATGGCATAGATCCTTCCAATTTTCAATAGGGTTCATCCTTGTGACCTGGCCAACATTCTGACCAAGTTTCATGAAGATTGGGCCATATTTGTGGCCTCTAGAGTGTAAACAAGAAAATTGTCTTTAAGGCCCCTTTTCCCGTTATATGGCATGGATCCTTTCCATTTTCAATAGGGTTCATCCTTGTGACCTGACCAACATTCTGACCAAGTTTCATGAAGATTGGATCATATTTGTGGCCTCTAGAGTGTAAACACTTAAATTGTTGATGCATGACGACGGACGACGCATACCACATGACAGACATTTAATGATCACAAAAGCTCACCTTGAGCACAATGTGCTCAGGTGAGCTAAAAATCTTATCTTAATTTCTCTTAAATACATGCTATATACTTTTATATTTGCTAATATTAAGTCGAAGAATATGTTACCTCTTGATGTTATAGAGGCAAATGCAAAATAAGCTGTGAGCTGCTGCACATTTAAAGACTGATTTTTTTTTTTCTTCTTGTTTTTCTTTTTAACAATCTGATCTCAAATAAAATTATTCATTGTAAAAAAGTTCTAACTGCATATAAATAAATAGGCAGTTACAACTGATTCACACTGAGTAATTGCTTTGTACATTTACTTCTAGAATGTGTCTCAATTTTGTTAAAATTCAATAGTGATATTTTAAACCTTTTAAAAGTTATATTGTTTCATATGAATTCAATCTATAACTTGAAATTTATGAATTGTTAATATATTGTGTCTATTCATAATGTGCCTTGATCATTACCCAGTATTTTCTGTGGTAAGGAGAACCAGGTATATGTGACCGGTCACAGGAAAAGGGAAGTGTGCAAAGTGTCGACCCTCCTCAGACTGCACAGATTGCTCAGACTGACAAGGGTCAAAACTTTTCGAACTTTACTTATTTTCTGAATCTAGAATAATCAATCTATCTTCAGGTGAAAGAATTTTTGAAATGCAACCTCTGGATGGCCTTTTCTTGAACCAATCTCTTTATCAAATATTTATTTCACTAAATTCCCAGATGGTCACTTTTCGCGTGATGGGTCACATATATATAATTTTAATCAAACTTAAACCTTTTCACCACAAGATTTCAATAATGTACAGGAAAGTCTCAAAATAAATTTAACTTTCAGAACATGTACAAATGCATAAAATCAAATATTATTTCATGCATTCTCAGTCCTTGGTTTGAATAATTTTTTTGATTTTTTTTTATACATTAAGCCATTAATAAATGTGGGTTAAGATTAGTGACAATGACAAACTCTTTAACTAATAACTATCAAGAATAGATAAGAAAATCATTAACATGGTAGACTCACTGATTGATCAAAGGGTATGATAAATTATTCAAACAATAAATCTGAAATATGGGTGGCACTCAAATTGGTAACTTGATATGAAAATAATGTATGACAAAACATACTTAATGGCTTTTGATTTCTTCTTAATACTCTTCCATTTTCCTACTTTAATCTTTTCTATATACAAAAGTGGTAAAGCCAATTTTTTCTTCTTTCCCCCCCCCCCCCCCCCAAAATGCATAAACAATTTTATCACAGCTAAATCAAATAGGTTTCAAAAAGATATTGAGTCAGTTTGCCCTTCAGTAGTTGAAGTAAATTTAAGTAGAGGATTGGCTAAATTAAATCCCTTATAGTCAAACTTATTTCATGTGACCCATCAGACGAAATAGGACCATCTTCCAGGTGCAAAAATGTAGACCTAGTCAACTGGTTGCACTGTCTGACTAGAATCCACAATTTTTTGCTTTCTCATTTTTATTTTAAATTTAGAATAATCATTCTACCTTACTACATGTTGGTTTTTTTTTAAAATTTTGAATTGGGTAGCAGGGTTTAAACTACTGCCACCTCTCTCTGAAACAGCCTTATTTGGTAAAAGGCCTGGGCAGGGACAATACAGATCTATAGTCAAGCAGGGGTGTGGAATTCCCATTGCGGACATAGGCTTTTCTACTTAAGGGCAATAACATTTTTCTAGGTCACTTGTCCGTGGACAAGTAAATACCAGAGCAAATGTTGATACAGTACTAAAAAGATCTAGGAGAAAAGTCATCCTTTTGTTCGAATCAAATATTTTCTCAATATTTATCTACCTACTTTTTGGTGGATTAGTTAATTTTGATCCTGGACAAGTAAGAAATCAGCTTTTACTTGTCCATGGACAAGTGGAGAAACTCTGTATTTCCACACCCCTGAGCTAAAATTAATTAGTTACATAATAAGCCATTTTTCAGTGATAAGTAACAGGATTGTCCCTTCATCCATCCAAATTACAGGAGAGAAACTCAATTTATATCTGTCAAAAGAACAAAGACACACACCCTCAAGCTTCAAAAGGGGCAAGCAAGGTCAGGTCACTCTAATTATCATGTCTGAACCCCACCCATGTCAAACTGGTTCATTCATTTTCAGTAATGTAATCAGCCTCATTCAGACATTTTACAGATACCAATATTTTTAGCCCAACATGGTTAAAATATTGGTCTAAATGATGACATTCATTCATTCTGGATGCACATGCCAATGCACATGCCATTTACTTTTGACATAGTTTACAATAACCTATTAACAAATTTAATAAGAAATGTTGAGTCAGCAGAAGAAACCATATCATTTGTCCGACACAGTCGCCATTTATGACAATATATCTTGGTATACAAACAATGAGTCAAAATAGCGAATGCTACTTATAAGGTCATTAATTAACATATAAAATTAGGGTTGTAATGCCTGCATAAAGGTTGCCCAATGACAAACACCTATTACCCTTTCCTGCAGGTGTTTATCCTTTTTGACATAAATGTCTCAAATCAATGGTTAAAGATAACCTATGCAGAATGAGTGCTTGAGTGCTCAGAAAGCATTTCTTGGTAGTACAAGTGTGAGAAACCATGACCAGGGATCCACAAATAGGTGCTCTAACTGCCACAATCACATTGAATCATTGTTAAAAGTGTCATTAAAACCCATTCAAATTCAAGTAATACCTTGGCTTACACAGTTGCTTCAGCAGCTTTAAATCAGAACAAATTTTATATATCATATCATTCATATTTCAGCAGCTGAACAGGCTTAACAGGCTTAGTAACTATGTATTCCTGCCCTGCATTCAGGATGAAAACGTTTTCTAAATGATACCCCGCTTTGCATGTATGTGCACGTGCAAAGCAGGGTATCATCTCAAAACGTTCACAAAACATTTTTAAATCCTGAATGCTGGACTGGTATTCCAGCTGCTCATTCCACTTTGGATTAGACACCAATTGACGGGAGACCAATGTTTGAAAAGATATTTGATAGATAACAAGGAATCAGTTCAAACCTGGGACCTTATCATAGGGAGTCTGACACAATAACAACAGCAATATGGCAGCGGCCTAGCTGGTAAGAGCCAAAGATAACAAAGTAGGAAATTGACACTGTCAATAATATTACCAATCTGTACAAAATTGACATTGTATGAGCAATGTTGTAGATTTTTTTTTCAATACTATTGTCATTTTTATTTTATTTATTATCAGTTTGGGTTGCTTTTAGGTGTTTAATTACCTAAGTTCATCTATTCTACATGACACATACCAAATAAGGAGTGTTTGAAAATACAAGTTTAAATTCAGAACACCAATAAACATCTTTATCCTGATTTCAATAACATTTTTGGTTTGCTAAGTAAGAGGTATTTAAAAGGTAGGCGTAAAATACATCATAGGATCGCTTCACACATTTTACAATGTCTGTATCATTTTTTATTCCTTTCAGATTGGCTAAAAAGTTGGTTTCACTCCTTTATGAAAACAATTTAGAGTACACAGCTATTTTGTGAACTTGCACATAGCTTAGTTCCATTAGAAATCTGCTTCGAATTGGAGAATTTTCAATACTTTTACTTCAAGATATTTTAAATACTAGAAAGCCATGAATGGCTTGTGTCGCTCCACAGGCTTGAAATTATTGTAAAAGCAAATAAAAGTTTTGACTAGTTTTTTAGATATTTTGGCTTCTAATGATGTTGAAAATGATTTTCAAAGTTTCAACTAAATAACATATAGAGAAATGACCTCCGCCGTTAAAGGACATATTTTTCAGCGAATCAAAATATTTTTTGGCTGCATGATAATAGGTCACCCAAAGCTCATACCAAAAATGTTTGATTGAAATCTATCAGTTACATTCTGAGAAAATGATTTTCAAAGTTTCCACTAAATAACATATTGAGAAATGACCTCCGCCCATAAAATATATTTTTTTCATCCGATCACAATAATTTTTTGTAGGCTGATAAAGAGTCACTCAAGGATCATTCCAGTGAAATTTGGTTGATATCCATTAGGTACATTCTGAGAAAATGATTTTCAAAGTTTCCACTGTATAACATATAGAGAAATGACCTCCGCCCATAAAATGAATATTTTCCATCCGATCACAATTATTTTTGGAAGACTGATAAAGGGTCACTCAAGGATCATTCAAGTAAAATTTAGTTGATATCCATCTATAAGATTCTGAGAAAATGATTTTCAAAGTTTCCACTATATAACATATAGAGAAATGACCTCTGCCCATAAAATGAAATTTTCCATCCGATCACAATAATTTTTGGTAGACTGATAAAGGGTCACCCAAGGATCATTCATGTAAAATTTGATTGGTATCCATCAATTAGAATCTGAGAAAACTCACTTTTTACCATATTTGGAAATTAGCCACGCCCATTAAATCCATGGTTTTAATTGGATCAAAATTTCTTGAACAACTTTGAAAAAGGGTCACCCAAGGATCATTCCTGTGAAGTTTGGTTGAAATTCATCCAGTAGTTTCTGAGGAGAAGATTTTTAAAGAAAAAGTTTACGAACGGGTGCACGGACGCACTGACGAACACACAACGGACACAACGCCATGACAATAGCCCCAGTGGCTTTCAGCCAGTGGAGCTAATAATGAAATTCAAATATTCATGCAGTGTGATGAGGTTTTGAATTTCATACCCCCATAAATTAAAGTAAATTATTCTCTTCGTCTCTAATTTTGTAGTAGGCTATATTTTCTGACAATATCCGAGCCTGTTTGCTGTGTCCATACAGTAGCTGGTCATCAGTCTAACTTCCCATCCTAGGGATCATTGGTTCTATTCCCCAATGAGTCATATCCCAGCAGCTGGAGAACTTAATCATGTACTCCAGTCCTGCGTACAGGATGACAAAATCATGTAAACTGTTTGCACCATTTTGTCATCCTGAACATAGTGCAGATATTTCTCTAACTAGTAATCCTACTATGTACATTCTGATCCTTCAGATGGTCTACATACATAGTTGTACAATTATCCACGCATTGGAGGGAGAAAAATGTCTCAAAAGGATGTGTGCCTGTGAGGTTTTGGTAGTTGGTATGTGTAACCTGCGAATAAATGTTCGACTCTGTCGGAATTTGAGCCCAAGACCTCTACATCCCTAAGCAAGCGCTCTACCATGTTGATAAACAAGAGGGCTAGAATGGCCCTAAACCGCTCATGTGAATTTTATTGGTCCAGTGGAACTCATCCAAGTAACTTTCTGACAAAGTTTCATTCACATTTGCCTAATTGTTGAAGAGGAGATGCTATTCCAAGTGTTTAAAGTGAAAATAGACCCTACCCACCCATTCATTTACTGAGGAGACTAAAAATAAGCCCTGCCAAACCCATATACAAAGGCACATCGAATTTTGCAAACAAACTTTGAAGAGGGTCATCAAAGAAACATGCTGGTAATGTTTAATTGAAATCTGCCCTATGGTTCAGGAGGAGATGTCGTTCAAAGATTTTGGGCTCAAAATAATCCCTGCCCTGCCATGCCCATATTACCAGTAACAGACCAATCAAATTTTCGCAAACAATTTTTGAAAGGGATCACTCAAGGAACATTCTGGTAAAGTTTCATTGAAATCGACCCAGTGGTTAAGGACAAGATGTTGTTGAAAGATTTCAGGCTCAAAATGAGCCCTGCCCTGCCACGCCCATATTTATAGACCAAAAAAAAAATTGCAAACAATTTTTTATAAGTGTCACCCAAGGAAAATTCTGGTAAAGTTTCATTGAAATTGACCCAGAGGTTCAGGAGATGTCGTTCAAAGATTTCAGGCTCAAAATAAGCCCCACCCTGCCAGGCAAAATTTATAAGCAAATCAAAATGTCATGAACAATTGTTGATAAGAGGCAGCAAAGAAATATTCTGGTAAAGTTTTATTGAAATCTGCCCAGTGGTTCAGGACAAGATGTTGTTAAAAGATTTTGGGCTCAAAATATGTCCAACCCTGCCACTCCAATATTAATGGACCAATCAAATTTTCGCAGACATTTTTTGAAAAGGATCTCCCAAGGAATATTCTTGTAACGTTTCATTGGAATCAGCCAAGTGGTTCAGGAGAGGTCATTCAAAGACCTCAGACTCAAAATAAGCCCCAGCCTGCCACGCTCATATTTATAGGCCAATCAAAATTTCGCAAACAATTTTTGAAAAGGGTCACCTAAGGAACATTCTGGTAAAGTCTAATTAAAATTGGCCCATTGGTGCAGGAATAGAATATCTATTTAAGATTGTTGACAACAGATGACAGACTCAGTGTGATCCTAAAAGCTTCCCTTGAGCATGTTGTGCTCAGGTGAGCTAAAAAAACAATTATTTCTTCTTTGTACAGGGTTAAATGCCACTATCAACTTTATTGCACTTACATATTCATATTGCAGAGGCATCAACAAATGGTCACCAGGGGCCTGTTTTACTAAACATCTTACAATCTATTTTGCATAAGTCAAAAATCAAAGTTTCTTCTACTGTAGTAACTAAATATGGAATTCTACCATGCATCATCTCATTGGAATCATCTACTGAGGACGATTCCAATGTGATATTGCAAGACAGTATCTAATAATGAATGAAAACACCAGGTACAATTTTAGATTTTGACTTACAATTAATTTTTTCGTAACACATTTAGTAAAACGGGCCCCTGTTGTTTATCACACCAGTACAACCATTTCATCCAAGCCACCATCTCAAGAGGTCAGTGGAACACTATTTTAAGTGCCTATATATTGATAGGCACTTACAATAGTGTTGCGCTGACCCCTCGATTATTCTGCTCATTCAACTTAAATATACTACTTATAATACACCCATTTGTGAGGGACAAACAATTAGTGTCACATAGAAATATGTCTAATGATGGATGAAGTAATCAGAACTGGGGATTGAACTCAACATTGACAATGTGTTACCATTGGGCTAGCAGGGCAAGTAACAAAAGACCAAGCTAACCTGTCAACTCTTGAAAGCAAAATTCAGTTACATCTATCTGTTCATGGTATAAAATGAGGTAATAAATATCAAAGCAATATTTCATATCTTTAATATCAAAGCAATAAATTTTCATTTTTATTAACATCAATATTGAGTGTACAAAATGATATTTACCCTTTCATCTTAGTAATATATTGGTTTACCGTAAAAACTCTTAATAGAATCCCATTTAAGCTACATATTGATGGCTCAGTGCAAAACATATAACATCAGTATAAACATACAGGCAGTTACAATTGTTTTTAAGCTAAGCCTTCGATATTTGTTAAGACGGTGAAAAAAAAAAGCCAAAAATTAAACTTTATCTGTGCAAAATATTAATGTTTGATTGGGGAAAAGGTGCATATATCTTCTATTAAATTTTTAGTGACCTTGAATTTGGTGGATTTATTCAAAAGTAAGTAAAATCACATCAGAAATGGTCAATTTCAACCTCCGAAAAGGGGGATAGGGTTTTATTAGAGCAATTGGCTCTATTAGAATTTTAACAGTACATTGCCTTGTCACATTTTTGGAAATTTTAGACGGGTGCAAATTGGAAGAGGCTGTAGACAAGAAGAAAGTAGAGTGCAATTTGAAAGAGACAATGCTATATGGTTAAAAATATTATTTTCGCGTATTTAATCAATGAGAAACAAGTGCATGTCGTATTGCGATGCAATACAGGAGTCCCCCACCGGATAACAAAAAATCCTCTCTTATAATATACCTCCTACTTACTAGATCTATAACTGTAAAAGTTTAAAGTTGCTAGCACTTATAGTTTAGGAGATATGATCCGGACAAGAATGTAAGACTAAAAACAACAAAGGGCAATAACTCTAAAAAGTGACATGGCACAGAAACAGTTCTTCTACATGACACTTGTCCTTGATAAGATCTATCAGTGTACTAAGTTTGAAGTTGCTAGCACTTATGGTTTAGAAGATATGATCCGGACAAAAATGTAAGGGTAAAAACAACAAAGGGCAATAACTCAAAAATTGGGCGTGGCAGAATAACAGTTCTTAAACATGACACTTCTCCTCAATGAGATCTATAAGTGTACAAAGTTTGAAGTTACTAGCACTTATAGTTTAGGAGATATGATCCGGACAAGAATGTAAGGGAAAAAACAACAAAGGGCAATAACTCAAAAAGTGGGCGTGGCAGAGTAACGGTTCTTGAACATGACACTTCGCCTCAATGACATCTATAAGTGTACAACGTTTGAAGTTGCTAGCACTTATACTTTAGGAGATATGTTCCGGACAAGAATGTAAGGGTAAAAACATTAAAGGGCAATAACTCAAAAAGTGGGCGTGGCAGAGTAACGGTTCTTGAACATGACACTTCGCCTCAATGACATCTATAAGTGTACAACGTTTGAAGTTGCTAGCACTTATACTTTAGGAGATATGTTCCGGACAAGAATGTAAGGGTAAAAACATTAAAGGGCAATAACTCAAAAAGTGGGCGTGGCAGAGTAACGGTTCTTGAACATGACACTTAGCCTCAATGACATTTATAAGTGTACAAAGTTTGAAGTTGCTAGCACTTATACTTTAGGAGATATGATATGGACAAGAATGTTAGGGTAAAAACAACAAAGGGCAATAACTCAAAAAGTGGGCATGGCAGAGTAATGGTTCTTGAACATGACACTTCTCCTCAATGAGATCTATAAGTGTACCAAGTTTGAAGTTGCTAGCACATATGGTTTAGAAGATATAGCCCGGACAAAAGCGTGACGGACAGACGGACGGACGGACAGACGGACGGACGGACGGACGGACGGACGGACAGACAGACGGAATCGAGCAAACCTATAGTCCCCCAACCGGTAACCGGTGGGGGACTAATAAGATGCTGGTAAAATGCTGGTATTATACTAAACCAATTTATACCCATCTTTGGCACAGAAATTGCTTGGCTTATAATGGGTACCAAAGCACTGCTATAAACATCTGGATCAACTTGATTTTTTTCTGATTTGGGAGGAGGTAGAGACTAAGATAAGCCTACACATATATTGTGCAATCTGATATTTTTCTTTAACACCTGATTTTCCTTGAACACCTGAAAAGTAGTGTGTGTTTTTATGTTATATTTTTAAACATATTCCAGTACTTTAAGCAATTTGGTTTTATGGTTTTATTGGTGATGTTCAAACATTGAAGGAAAATGAGTAATTGCTTGTTGCTAGAATGTCTCACTGCCACTTAATGATGCCGGATTTTTTTAACATGTCATCAAGATGGGTAATTTTGATACAATTTGGATGTAGTTTAAATCTACTCTTAACAAATTTTCTTTCCTTTCCAACTATTTGACTCTCACCAATCATATGATGATCGTAAACCTATGTAGGAAAGCAGCTGGAGGTTAAGAAAGAATGTGATAGTTTTACAGGTGAGAGAAATGCCAGGAATCTATTGTCAGGGTGTCAGGGTGCTCCAGCAGCTAACATATAACAGAAAGGTTGTTGAAGAGTCATAAAACCAACAAAAAATTCGATTCACATCGCATCAGTGCTGGAGCATCTAACAATTGGTTCCTGGTATTTTTTTAACCAGTTCTACCCTTACATCCTTTCCTAGCCTATAGCTGCTATCCCACTAAAGTTTACAATTATCTATGCGCATCCAAACGATATGCAACACTGCTAGGGATGTCAAAGTATCAAAAACAAACGCACCACCTATGGGTGCAACGCTCAGCTACAGTTGTTGGATAATGCAAAGAATCTAAGTTGAAAAAGTGGCTTACAAAAATGCTTCCAGTTATCCCCCTTGATATTCAGGAAAGGTCTTGTGATGGTGAACACACATGCCAAGTTTCATGAATATCTTCAAAAACAACCGAAATAATATGACCAAGGTTAAAGTTTGTCACACCAACATCAACACCCTTACTATGTGAATGAGACAAAGGTATTCATAAAACCTCAGATTTTCTCCAAATAACAGACAAGCTGATAATTTAAAAATTTAGCTAGGCAGAGTTACATTTTTTGTGCACTATGTAATCATGAGTAGAACATAACTGACAAGTTGTTGGGTTTTTTTCATCAGTGGCAATGAAAAGCGGCATTATGAAAATCGGTTTACATAAGAAAGCATCACAATCATATATATCTGAATCACATAAAATATATTTATAACCTGAGGCAAAGCAAATATTATGCATATAAAACATGTTTTATGAAGGCAATATGAATATAATGCATAAAATATGTATGGCAAATCTAAACAGCTGAAATCAGTACAATATCATCTACTTGATAAGATAAAATGCAAAGTATCTATATGAAATTATACATCATTATGCTCTGATATAAGCTTGTGCAATTATGATTTTAATCAAAGCGTGTTTGTGAAAAACTGATCCTCAAAAAAACCTGAACAATTTAGACCATAATAAGGACTGCAAAATAAGTTACATTAACACGGGCATAACTAGCATAATGTACATTACGCAAGTGCGTAATAGAAATAAATCCTTTTTGGAACATATTTGTGGCCTCTAGAGTGTAAACAAAAAAATTGCCATTAAGGCCCCTTTTTCTGAGTTTTGGCATGGATCCTTCCCATTTTCAATTGGGTTCATCCTTTTGCCTGGCCAACATTCTGACCAAGTTTCATGAAAATTAGGCCATATTTGTGGCCTCTAGAGTGTAAACACTGAGATTGTTGACGCCGGACGATAGATGACCCACAACAGACCATGGACATTCAATGATCACAAAAGCTTTCCGTGAGCATGATGTGCTCAAGTGAGCTAAAAATGATGTTGATGAAAGATCATAACATTGTAAGTACAGCCTATCTTAGCTATAGTTACGATGTTTTGATTATTCACCGATGCTCAAATCATAGAAAAGGGGAGTGGGTGGAGGAAAATCATCTTTTGTCTCAGTCCACGTATCACCTTTATCCTATATTAACTTGTATCCTCTATATTCTATGTTGGTCGCTTCCTGAGCATATATAATTTTCAAAATTCTAAGTATGAATATGTTTAATATCCAAATGTTGGGACAACAGTACTGTAAATGTCTATTAATGAATAATTCATTAATAGACATATACAACAATTTGTTTCAACACAAGAAAATATATTGTATACAGGCGTCAGCTACAATAGTTTTTGCTTACCCCTTAGCATTTGCATTTTTTTCACCTAATTCTCTTATAAAATCAGAATGCCAATTTTAAGAGTAAGGAATCTAATTCGTTCAATTTGAGCCATTTAAGCTTACAAAAATCTCAAGGCTTATCAAAAATTTATCAATCATAGTATTTGACAAAGTCTTTTTGAAAATAATAAGCAAATGAAAATCCTAAAAGTTTATTGTATAAAGTGAACTCTATACTGGCCAAAAGTCCTAACCGACCACTTTAAAAATGATGATAACTTTTTTAAAAGTTCTAACACTTTAACGAAATTTGATGTGTGAATTTTAAGCATAATTTACATGGATTTCCATTATGATTTACCAATAGTTATCAAATTTGGATGTGTAATAAAGGAAAAGCTCAAAAAGCTCTAAATCTTGATAGAGCTCCGGATATTACACTTTCAACAAATCAAAGTACGCAAATCGTTAGCTGAATCCCAGACCAAGAAAAAAATTGAAAAACATTGTCAATTTTGTGTGACCTTTGACTACAGGAGAAACAGTAAGAATAGAAGGCATGGTAAAATGGTGTTTAAATTCAACCCGCAAACCATTTTATCTTGCGATTATGCTCAAATATGGTCAAGTGTGAAAAAAACAAGGTGTCAAATTGATTTTTTTCACATATCCTACATTTTGTAGCTCAACGGGAATTATCAGTCTATATTTTATGCATTTTTGAAGAAAAACGTGTTTTAGGTGTTGTTTCTAGGAACCGTTTTTCTGCATACATAAGCTTTATCACTTTCTTCTAGGGTCATATGCCGCGCACAATTGTCAAACATTTTCAGTTTTTTTTCCTAGTCTATGTTGCAGCTAACGATCCATGAGACAAAAATCGCTACATTGACAATATTTTGAGCTCTGTGTGAATTTAGAGCTTTTTGAGCTTTTCTCATGTTGCGCTTTAAATTCAATGAAATAAAGGTAACTTTTCGCCAAAATCATCTGGAAAGTTGCTTAAAAATTCACATAGCAAATTTCACGAAAATCCAAACACCACAGAAAAAATTATCTTTGTTTTTAAAGTGGCCGGTTAGAAGTTTTGACTAGTATATATCACTTACTGTATTGATCCTTCATATCTGGACAAACATGTTTAGCAAACATTGAAGATGAAGATTAAGGTGGTGGACCCATAAAATTTTGCAACGTCTGGGAAGTATTGAACTTTAACAGTATTGACCAAGGTTTCCTAATGATTTCCATTAGGAAACCTAGGTTAACATTGTTAAAGAATATGTGGCCCAAAATGTTGCGGAGCTATTACAGGTCCACTACCTTAAACTGCTCTTCAAGGAGCAGTTTAATCAGTGTCTGTGATATTTGCCTTTCACTATTAGCCTCCCTTGTATGCTTTAAATGATTTCCTTTTCACTTAGACTACAGATTTTATGTCTTTCATGTGAAGTCTAAGGATATTTTTGCTAATCCTTTCCAACACAGTGTATACCCTTAATTCTTTCAAAGTCCTTGTGATGATAATCTTGAAAAAATATTGTAAATAAAGAAGAAATTGCCACCAAGCTGTGTCTTCTGTCCCACAATATTTTGACCACATAGGATTGCTCCTTTTCATATATGATGCTCCAATCAACTTTCATTTGGAACAAACGGATAATCTAAAATTATATAATTTTGAATAGGCTCCAAGCACTCAATATAACAATACATTGCTCATAAGAAAGTTGCTTTCAAGGTCTTAGGGCACTGTTTTCAAAGGATTTAATTGAATGTGGTTTAATGTCACTTTTAACATAATTTCAGCAATATCACAGAGGGTTATAGGAGCATGTAACAATTGATTCCTAGTATTTATCACACCAGTACTTTTGTTGTTGTTTTTTGTTTTGAATGGGGTTAAATGTCGCTTTCAACAATCTTTCAGTTAACCCTTGTCATGCTGAACCCGGAATATTCCTGTTTTGACAGGAGGTATAGACAAAGATCAGCATTAGGAAACCTTGGTCAACAATGTCAAAGATCCCAATTGTTGCGGAACTATTATTGGTCCACTACCTTAAAACCAATTTCAACATGACTATAACTTGAATATGGCATTGTGACTTGCGATTACAATACATTTGTATAAAATCGACAATTCAAAATAGCAAATTCTACTTATAATTTATGGACTGGTCAGATAGTAGATAGATCTAGGTTGTAAACGGAAGTAGCAGGTTAACCCTGATATTGCTCAGCAAATTTTCAAAAAATCAAAATGCTGAAAGCTCTGGATGCATCAATTTTGAGTTTGAACATACTGGTTTAAAAAGGGAAAATCAGGTGATATAGTCTGATATAGACTTAAATCAGTCTGCACATATGTGCAGGCTGATCTTTGTCTATACCTCCTCCCAAAACAGGAGTATCTTTAATCCGTCATGATAAAGGTTTATGTTTACTGAGAAGTAAGAGACTTGTACAGCAAAAGACTTAGTTTCTTCAATTATCATTTACTCAAAATCATACAAAGTTAAAGATTGTTTGATAGTTGTAAGATTGCCAATCTGTGACAACTACATCTAAACCAGGTTGTCATGCTGAACCCAGATTATTCCTGCTCTGGCAGATGGTATAGCCAAAGATCAGCATGCATATATTTGCAGACTGATCTAAGCTTGTACCACATCATTTTCCTTAAAAACTAGAATAATGTGATAATTCTTATTTTCAAAATAAATACAGACTAATAATTTGTACATCTAGTCCTAACAGATTCAAAATAAATACAGACTAATAATTGGTACATCTAGTCCTAACAGATTCAGAACTTTGATTTTATGGCGATTTTGCCAAATTTTTATTCAGGTTGACAAGGGTTGACATGCAAAACACAGGTACAGGGTTAACTCTTGGAAGTAAACATACAATTTGCTGATTCATCACTTTGGGGACCAGTTATCGAGCATGTTATGTGGAATAGTTGATACAAACTCCTCAAAGACAGTTGTTACTGTTTCTCCTTCAAATGGTGATGGCTGCCCTTGGGAACTATCATGTCTTTTTTCACTCTTCATTAAAGGAGATGCAGAACTAGAGTTATTTCTACTACCTGACCTTGACCTATTAAGGTTGTCAAGACGAGCACCAGATGCTGAATTTTCTGGGATTTCAATAGCAAGAGGTTCAATGTTACTTGAAATAGTTCTTGATATAGCAAAACTGTTGATTGGAGAACGAGATGTGGATGCAGGGGATTTGGCAGGGGATGTTGGTGAATTCAAAAATGAATATGGGACTTCTTGTATGTATTCTTCTGTGTACATAAATTCTTCTTCGTTATTGTCTGGCTGAGATTCTTCATGTCCTTCCACAATTTTATCATTATCTACTTCAACTTGTTCAATATTTTCAAAAACTTCTTCTGCTCTTGTATCGTCTGTTGTAGGTGAAAATGTAAATGCATCATTTTGGCTTTGTTCCTTGTCTAAAGGAGAAAAGTCCATAGATGGGAGCTGCAGTCTACCTGGGCTTTCTAATATAGTACCCAGTCGTTCTGGACGAGTGGTAACATTTTCTCTTTCTGGTAAATTATAGTTCACTTCTTGTAATGGCATAGGAGGAGGCAAGGTTGTAGGACTAGCAGGAGGACTTGGGCTAGGATTCTCTGCAAGAGCTCGCTGAATCATTTGAAGCTCATCATAATCTAAATGACTTGTATCTAAGGGTACTCCAGAACTTTCATGTATCATTTGTAACTGTGTCATTAGGTGATGGTCATTTGGATTTTCGAGAATATTAATGTTCTCTTTGTATTCACATTCATCTGTCTCTAAATGATGTTCTACTATTGTTTCTCTAACAATCATTTGTTGATTATTACCATTAAACAAATCATCCATTGCATCATTGTATCTTGTTAATTCCATTTCTCCATTCTGATATTCAGCTTCACCTACAACACCTACATCACTTACTCCTTTTTGATCTGTACTCATTCCAATATCATCATTGTTATAAGCATTACCATTTACAACAGTAACTGAGTCTTCTTCAGCTGTATTATCACCAATTTCAGCTGTGTTTGACCCCATAATCATTGGTGTTATATTACTAGAAGTATTTTGAGCTTGAGACTGAGCTGGTTGAGAACTTGTCACTGAATTACTAGAAGTTCCATTTACATTAGATTGATTGTCTGCATTTACATTCCTATTATGATTGCTATGAGATAAAGCATTTTCTTCTTTTTCAAAAACAGTCATATCTATCCCATCATATAGAGGAGTTACAGTTCTTGATGAAAAGTATTTTTCTACAGAAGGTCTGTCTCTAGGCGGTGTATAGTAGCTCCTCGACTGATATCGCTCTTCATCTCCTGTTGGAAATTGGTCATCATCATCTTCAGAACCTTTCTTTATGTTACATATATCTCTTAGTCTGTCATATCTGGTATCTGGATCACCATCAATGCTTTCAATAATTCCAAGTTCTGATTCTGATTCTTTTGGGGGATTTACAGTAAGATCTGGAAGAGTGTATGAAGTTTTCAGGTATCTTGACAGTGCATGCATCTTGTCTAAGAAGAAAATCTTACCATCAGAGTGAACAAAAATAAATCTATCATGTTCATACGCAACTACTGGAATGCATTCATCTGGATTAACTGTTATTTTTCTTCTGTAGTTTGATATAGGTTTGTGTAAATATGGTGATGGTTTTTCAACAACTTGCCACTTTTCTTCTCCATTTGTGTCAGGTGACTCACATTTATTCAAATCTGTATCAGATGATGCCATTATATTAGGTGAAAGACGTGAGAATGGTTCCACAGTAACTTTCTCTCTTTCCAGGGCTTCTACAACATTTCTGTCTGTACCTTGTATAGTCCTTCTACGCCTGGAATCTCTGGACCGTGACTCTCTTCCTGCATATAACCTTGACATTAAACCAGAGTCACCTGTAAGGTTTGGGGTACGCATTCTCCTTCTATTGACAGATGAATCTCTTTCACGAGTTACTGAAGAGCTTCTAGGCTCCCTATTTAGATTAGAATCAGATCCCATAAGGGCAGACGGAACATTAAATCCAACAGAAAAGTTCACCTCACCTTGCACATTTACAGAACTAGGTATGCTTGAATCTGACCCGGAATCTGACCCTGTTAAGCCTATTGCACGTTGAGCAAGATTTGTATCCGATTCTCTACGACTTAACAATGGACTGTACACATTTTCAGTACTTCCTGCATGTCTGGTTCCAAATAAATTCGACCGTGAACTATCAAATGTATCTCGAAAAGAAATGTCATTTCTTGGTTGTGAATCTACCTCAAAACTGCGAGACCTTATAGGGGCACGTTGGATACCAGGGTAGTAGTTTCGTCTGTCAGATCTTGTTGTGGCATGCTGTATGATTCTATCTCTCCTCGTCATCCTGCTATCTGGGGTGACGGTGATTCCATGACTAGCACTTCTTTCTTGTCTCAGCTGTTCTAATTCTTGAATACGCTGCATCCGCTGGTTTACCAAGTCAGTGACAGGTTGATTCTGTTGAGAGGCATTGGCCACAAAACTGGCCATTTGGTCATTTAAATCAGACATAATCTGCTGTATTTATTGTACTTTTTGTCTATATAAAGATTTTTATCATTTATCTCGTAATCTTGTTAACAAAATTACAGTAAAAATAGTCCCATCGTCATTCAACACATGTCATTTATACACAATCTGAAGCAATACACATTACATACATGAATGTAGTGACAGCTCTCATAATGTTGTCAAATATCTTGTAAAATCCAGCAATAAGCTTGTAACTAGGCTGTCAAACATTGTCACTGAGTATTACAAAGTTCATCACACAAGTTTTTAACTAGGCCACTCTGTATGATGCTGAACGATAATTTCAGCAGCTCCATTTCCAACTGTGTCTATTTTTGGAAGCAAGTATTGTATGATCAAATCATCAATATCAGTCAATTCACTCAATTTTGGTTGGGGTACTCCAATTAAATCATCCAGGTCTATTAAATTCAATTAGTTGAATTAGTCCTTCTTTCTCCTTTATGGTGTGTTTACATATTTAAATCTTATCTCACTCAACTGTAACGATTCGTCTCACTGAAAATGTTTATCAACCTTTTTCAATAACAGGATTCATGCAGTCAACCACATAAATTTTAAGCCTCGTTCTTTATTTTACACACCTTGATTCAAATAAAACCCCACTATTTTTGTATAAATTATCCAGTGTCACCCTTCAAATGTACCAAAAAGCGTGTTCAATGACTGTGTGTATTACTAATCAAAACATTGGAAAGGTTCTCTGTCAATTTTACCTATATGGCTGAATAACCAGTCTGAAATTTTATCCAATATTGAACCAGTCCAATATTTGAAATGAAACTTGATCTCCACAGGTAAACAGCTCAGACAACAGTTTTAAAACCCTTCACAAACAATTTTAAAGTCTACTTCCTCTTCATTGTTTCATGTTGCCCACTAGCCTGGGATTCAGGCCCTGTTTTTAGAAGTTTGTAACAAGGTAGATAACAAAGTTGAACCATTCAGACCTTAAAATGAGTTAACTTCTCTTCAAGAAACAGGCTTTCAGAAACTAGACAATGACTTAATATTACATATTTCAATAATGAAACTCTATTTAAAAGACGGCTACCAGTCTAGTTGCCCACTTGTATCAGAAGGTGTATTTTTTGCAATCTAGCATTTGCTGATCGGTCTCTAATCAAGGTTCGAATTTTTTGCAACAAAATGTAAGATCTCATTCAATTTTTCATTGGCTAGAAGAATTCAAAGGACATTGTCAACATTACTAATTAAGATGGTTTGATTATAACATTTTTTTCCCTCCTTAGGTGAACACAAGTTATGTAATAAAATAAGTAAGATTATTTCATTGGATGTTGGTGTTAAAATTTTTCAAAAACAGATTACAATCCATGATGATGTAATTGTGACCTGTCAGGCGAAAAGGGACCATCTGAAATCAGTTTACACCCATTTGTTGTCCTGAACACATGGCTGATTGATTGAATGGAGTTTAACGCCTCTTTCAACATTATTTCAGTTATATTGCGGCGGCTGGAGCACCTAACAGTGGTTTCCTGGTATTTCTCTCACCAGTACAACCACCACATTCTTTCCTAGCCTCCAGCTACTATCTCACATAGGTCTACGATTATCAACCCATTTGTGAGAGACAAATAGTCGGAAAGAATGAGTGCCGCCGTCGGGGATCAAACTGAACACATGGCTGTATTTAGTAAACTACCACAATATCATTGAAAGACATAAATCTCAAAGTTTAAGAAAGGGTTAGAAAATAATCCCTCTTGGCTAATGCTTTACAAAACACTAAGTCTCTTACTTACAATCCATTTTCTTATGCATAAATATTATAGTTCACAGTATATATTTTGATACACTACAAAATAACACGACTTAGGACCATTCCAAATCAAAGAAGTTCCAGTAAGAAATACAGTATTTCCTCTAAAGATAGCACCCTCCCTAAGAGAAGAACACTAACATTTATTACTAAGAAAATCAACTTCAAATGCCTAAATTTTAGGAACTTTTTTTAACCCTCTTCTCCAATTTGAGGCAAATTTTCTCTAAACAATAATTAAATGATTGTTAAGAAGAAATTTTGACTCAAGTTAAAGGGAAGAGGGCCTAATTTAAGACACCAATTTAATGATTTTTTAAATCATAAAATTGATACCAATTAAAAGCTCCCTGGCCATGTTATGTATAGCTCCAGGGAGCACCAATTTGCAGAAATATGGTATTCTTATTTCTGCTACAGTTTTTCTAACATTGAATCTCAACCCCTGTCATCCGATATTCCTACTTTAGCATGTGGTATAGACAAAGATCAGCCTGCACATATGTGCAGTCAGATCTTTGTCTATACCAATTAATTTTACTGTTCAAGCTAAAAAAGATTAAAGTTTGTTTTTTCAAAATAAATAATGACTCCAAATTAGTACATGCAGTGCTTTGAGCCAATGTTCTAATATTCAGTACAACAAGGGTTGATCTATGAGTTCAGACCTTAGAACCAAATATTCACTAATAAGAGCCTGTCCCAAATAAAAGCTTCATCTGTATTATTTACAAAGAAAACCCCACTTCAGCTTAAGAATTTCATTAAGAATTCTGTGAGTCCTTTTCTCTAATTCAGGGTTAATTATCTCAAGACAATCATTCAGATAATTTTTAGAGGAAATTAACCTCAATTTTAGGAGAAAAAAAGCAAAACAACATCACTTTGATTTTTGTTTTGTTCCAATAAAATGGGTACTAAATAAAAGCTCCCCTGCATATTTTGTATGCTGGTAGAAATACCATAACTTTAAAAGAAGGAACTTAAATCTTAAAATGGCATTTAATATTAGGTTATCTATTGATCATAGCATGTTAAGACAACAATTGAAACATTTATTTTCTGTTGTATGTTAACTTGCTAAGACAATAATGGTAGCAAGACTTTTTTCAGCAATGGATTAGTAAATTTCTGGTGTTTAGGCTTAGGGGAATTTGATCATTCATCATCATTTAGATCTAAGGCTCTACCTAACAATGCCTATATTCTATGGCTTGTCAAAATTGAGGTTAAAACAGCAAGCTTGAGGAAAATAATTTCAATCTAAGGTCTCATGAATTATCTCCCTTCAAAGCCTTGTTATTGTAAAATTTACCTAAATACATTTATTTTTTCTCTTTTGTTTTCTCTTTGAAATGACATATGTTATAATTACAGTTAGTAAAGTGATACAAATTTACAGATGTGTGTACAATGATGAGTATTTGCTGAACCTCTGGTTACAGAAGCTCTACATAAGTTTAGACATCAATTGGTGTTCGTTGATCTACACATAGACATCTTCCTTTTTAGATATTTCTTCCATATTTTTCTTCAATCAATGTTGTTTATATAACTAGGATGATACATTAAAAGTACAGTAAGGTCCTTAAAAGACAACAAATGTTTTACGAACATGTTTTATAATAAAGATAGTTGAGTCTACAAGTTAAATGAAAAGCAACAAAAATGAAGGGTTTGTATGCAGTCTCATCAATGTGTACACTACAGTACCTTACTCTTTTGTTTGAGCTCAATTTCAACAGAACCCAAGATATGTGTTGTGCCACTTCCATTCTTCAGAAACAGTAGCTTGAGTCTAAAATTTCCACATTAACCTTGAAAAAAAATGACCTTGACAGTGGTATCCAGGGGAGTGGAATTCCCATGCCCGACTTGTCCGACACAGGCTTTTCTACTTGTGGGCAAGTATGTTTTTCTATGCCACTTGTCCATGGACTAGTAAATGCCAGAGCAAATCTTGATACAGGATTAAAATGGTCTAGAAGAAAAGTCAAAGGGGAGAAAACATTGTTTAAACCCAGCATTTTCTTCATTAAAAACAATATTTTCTTAATACTCATCTACCTAGTTTTTTGTGGACAAGTTCATTTTGATCCTGTATAAGTAAGAACTCAGCTTTTACTTGTCCATGGACAAGTGGAGAAACTCTGTATTTTCACATCCCTGGTACCAACAGAAAGGTCTTGTCACAAGCAATACTCATATTGAATATGAAGGCTCTATCTATTACCATTCAAAAGTGTTGGCTAATTTTAAAAGTTTTTAGGAGGATGAATGAACAAACAGACAACAGACAAACTCACAGATCAAAAACATTATGCTTCCGATCTATAAATACAGGGACATAACAAGACGGCTGTTGACAAACTATATACCAACAAAAGGTTAAAATCGTTAAAATGTAGGGCCTCATTTCCATGATGTTTTATTGTTTAGATGAATGGTGAAAACATGCCTGTGTTTGCTAAAGAAGGAATATCCTTTGAAAGCTTAATCCAAATCCATCATTGGTTCCAATTTGGTAGTAGAGCTTAAAATCAGAAATAGTTTTAAAAAACAAAAATTATGAAGTGTTGCAGAGCTATACAGATTCCATCAAAGGCCATTAATAAGTTTGTACTTTTACATTTACATCTTCATGAAAAATGATTGACAGGATAAACACTCAACATCATTCTATAAACTTGTTACTGCATTCTCACAATTCCAAAATCAGTCAGCATATTGAAAGAAGGATGAAAAGCTGAAAAATCTGATTAATTTTCTATACCCAGCATCTGTATCTTTGTCAGGATTAAATGGACAGGAAAACTTCCCCAACTTGTTTTTTTACAGTAACTTATTACTGTAATTGACCTGAGTGAAGGAGACACACAAACAGATGGACAGACTATAAACCTTAAGTCACTTTTGGCTTCACCAGTATAAGATAAAAAAGAAATTTCCTTTATTCACATCACCTGGTATTTCCTGAAGTATTTGTACTACAATATAGCATCAACCTTATCTACACAATCACATCCACTTTGAAATACCCTAATTAACCTGTGAATTCAGACGTCATAGAAACAGATAGTTATTGATTTAAACTTCTTAGAGGGTCAAATCTAGGGGTCACTGCAACACTTTTGTAAGTGCGTATAAATATATAGGCACTTACAATAGTGTTGCACTGACCCAACAAAATTAAAACATGTTTTAAATGCATCCAAATGTGACCCAGTGAAATACAAACATTGTAGGTCCTGATCAAACTTGCTCCTTGAGGAGCAAATAGTGTTGGGACTATGGTTTCAAAAATAAATAGCTCGGCTGTTTTTGGAGAAAACCCGAGGTATTGCTATACGTGCTATACGTCCTCGTGCGAAAACTTAAACATTTTGTTATATCTCTGGTTCTACTGAAGGCATTCACTTGAAACTTGGCACACAAGTTCACCATCAAAAGAGCAACCTATGCTATCAAAGGGGATAACTCTAGATGCATTTTGTGCAAATTATGCCCCTTTTTCAACTTAGATTTTTTCCCCACCATCCAGCACTCAACAGCCGAGCATAGGCACCCGTAGGCAGTGCTCTTGTTTCTAGTTGGAAGACTAAATCATATAATGATCGATTGTACAATCATTTTCTTAGAAATTTTAGAATACAGCACTCTAAGAGTCATTCTTGTGAAAGTTATTTAAAAGTCATGACCTAAAGACTGTCTGCAGATTTTCCTACCAACTTCATGGCTCAGCATGAAACAGTTGTAACTGCCTATAAACATTAAAACTGTTTCTTTCTGACCCATCAAATTAATGTCAGTTACGAAAACAATATATAATGGCTATCATTTATGTGTTAGGAACTGATTAATTGATTAAGTAGGAGCAGATTGATTTAGGTCTACAATGTTTGTTGGAACTGGTCTGCTGGGATATCCAGGGTAAATACACCAGGACTATCTGCTACTTCTTTCAATTCAGATCTGTTTCAAAATTTGTTATCTGTTAATGGGATAAAATAACCACAGAAATGGAGTTTATAGTCAACTAGAGACCTTATAAGATTAAAAAAACTAAAAAGGAAACAAAAGTCAACAATTTCTTCATTCAGACTTCAACCAGTGTATCAGACCTGAACCAGTGTACCATTATAATGAAATCATATGGTTTATCACTCTAGTTAATTTCATTGGTGATTTATGATCTAATATTTTATGCATTTAGTTTGTAAGGGTGTGAATGAATTAACTATTTGAAGAAATTACACAACATTAACTAAAGGAGTCAATACAAAACTATTGTAAGTTCCTATAAATATACAAGCACTTACAATAGTTTTGTACGGACGTCTCAAAGTGACCACTTGATTTATAGAAGAACAGAATTAAAGAGAAGGCTGGATAGTTAATTAGAGTGAGGGAGATAGGACGTGATTGGCCTAGAAACAGTTTTGTTGGATGGATGGGTATAACGGTGGGTGTGGGGAGGAGTTAAGGTGATAAGAAACTGAGAACAAAGGCATGGACAATGAAGGAAAGAAGGGTATTTGGAAGAATGAAGACATTTCACCTAACCTCCCACTATTAATATGTAGCAAGCAGTGTATGCTGAGAGCAGACTGCATGCCAAAGTTTAGTTTATAGCATGAATATGCCCTGAAAAGCATGAGAAGGCTAAAATATCCAATGAAAAGAAATATAAGCAACTCTTACCAGTTTTAACCACTTCAGGAATTGGTTTCAGACCTCCATGTGCAATTGTAGGTTTCTGTGGGAAAGAGAACTCTGACACATATTTATCTTCATCTTCGGAGAGTTCAGAAGACTGGCTTTCACTGTCTTCACTCTGACTGTTTGTAGGAAGAACTTCTGTCTGATCTACAATTGTTATTTCACTTGATGGAGCATCAGTTTCATCGATCTCCTTAAATGCATTTATCACAAAATCTACACCATTGGCACTTGAGTCTGGTTTATTGCTTAAAGTTTTATCATCAGTATTTGCATTTCCATTCACTAGTTTTTTTGAGTCATTTAGTTTGGAATTTTCTTGTTTATTCTTTGTATCCTTTGTATCTTTAGTACCATTTATAGCTTTTTGTGGTACTTTCACTTCATTATTACTCTGTTTTATTTCTTTGACACTGTCTACCTTTTCCTTTAAATCAGATGGCTTTTTGCCTAATCTGATATCACTTAGGAGAGATGTTTTCTGTGTGGCAGTATTATTTTCTTTTGGAACATCTTGGAATCCAAAATCCTTCACTAGTTTAGGTTGATCAGGATTAGCTTTTGTAACAGGTTTAAGTTCTTTGTTAAAATTCTTCAGCTCACTAAGTAAGTTTTTCCTGTCTGTAAATGAATCAAGGTCAAGATACTGTCTATCTGCCGTCATAACAACCATCTGTTTAGAGTTGGAAGTTTTTGCTTTAACAACATCTTTACCATCATCTTTAATATTAGGTTTATTAAATACATTATCAGTGCTTCTTGATATGAACTTACTGCTCTGATTAGCTAAGGGTCCTACAGTCAATGTGGAGGCAGAACTAACTGGTTTTAAAGAGACATTTGACACAGTTGTACTATGTTCACTCTTACTAAGTTTAACTCCTTCAATATCACTTTTTGGTCTGGTATCCACACTGATTCCATTTGAGACATCTGTTGACAACCTTTTAGATGAGTTTGTGTTAGTCATGCTTTGAGACCTTTTTATATCGGCAGGATTATTAGAAGGCTTTGGCCGTAGCACTGGTGACCCATTTTGAGAGTTCCCACTGAATTTATTCTTGGCTTCAGCAAAAGATGTCCTTGAAGAGGACACAGATTCTGAGTTATCCACACTATTTGATGATTTCACCTCAACAAATGGGTTAATGGTGGTCACCTCACTTTTACTTTTGGCCATTCCTGTGGAGTTTTTGTTCTGTGAGGATGATTTCTGTGAGTTGTTTTGTGTTGATGACTCTTTGCTTTGCTGCTGCCCTTGCTGTTTGAAAACACAAACAGTATTGATATAAATGTTCTTTGCATATAAGTATCTTTTAAAAAAAAGTCTGGATAGCTCTTGTGGTAGTGATCACATAAACCAGGTTTTGTGAAGATAACAACAGAGATATTTATAAGGATAAAAATTTTCATGCCAATTCCAACATCAATGCCATCGTGAACAATATCAAGGTGATGACAATCACCTTAGGCTTTTTTGAAAACAGCCTAGCTTATAAATTAAGCAGCCAAAAAGAGTTAAAAGTTAAAAAAGTTAAAACAGTTTTCTTTATCTTAAAATACCATCAAGAATAATTGTCTTATATACATGTGCATTATCATTTCGGATGATTTCATTATGATGCCATAATATTTTCCTTGAGACAAGTCAAACAAGCAAATTCGTTGAATTTATATCCCCCGCCGAACATATTTTCATTGTCAATGGAGTTAATAGCAAACTTAGGTACAGGTTATCTTTTATCTACATCAACCTATAGTTTTCAAGAAAAGTGCGGAAACAAATATCACTCTGTATGTATATGGCTTAAACAGTCAGGGGCATTAACTCTAAACTCGGCATATGAACCTGGTAACCCTGACAATATGCGCATGTCCTCTTTGTAGTGATGCTATGTGCCAAGTTTCATTGAAATCCGGTCTATAGTTTTCAAGAAATAGCGCGGAAACAAATATAACTCTGTATGTATATGGCTTAAACAGTCAGGGGCAGGAACTCTAAATTCAGCGATCGAACCTGATAACCCCGACGATATGCGCATGTCCTCTTTGTAGTAAAGCTATGTGCCAAGTTTCATTATAATCCAGTCTACAGTTTTCAAGAAATAGTGCAGAAACGAATATCACTATGTATGTATATGGCTTAAACAGTCAGGGGCAGTTACTCTAAATTCGACGGTCGAAGCAGGTAACCCCGACGATATGTGCATGTCCTCATTGTAGTGAAGCTGTGTGCCAAGTTTCATTGAAATCCAGTCTACAGATTCAAGAAATAGCGCGGAAACAAATATCACTATGTATGTATATGGCTTAAACAGTCAGGGACAGAAACTCTAAATTCGACGGTTGAACCGGGTAACCCCGAGGATATGCGCATGTCCTCATTGTAGTGAAGCTGTGTGCCAAGTTTCATTAAAATCCGGTCTATAGTTTTAAGAAATAGCGCAGAAACGAATATCACTCTGTATGTATATGGCTTTAACAGTCAGGGGGAGTAACTCTAAATTCGACGGTCGAACCGGGTAACCCCAACGATATGCGCATGTCCTCATTGTAGTGAAGCTGTGTGCCAAGTTTCATTGAAATCTGGACTATAGTTTTCAAGAAATAGCGCGGAAACGAATATCACTCTGTACGTATATGGCTTTAACAGTCAGGGGGAGTAACTCTAAATTCGACGATCAAACAGGGTAACCCCAAGGATATGTGCATGTCCTCATTGTAGTGAAGCTGTGTGCCAAGTTTCATTGAAATCCGGTCTATAGTTTTCAAGAAATAGCGCGGAAACAAATATCACTCTGTATGAACATTCAGGGGCAGTAACTCTAAATTGGACTGTCGAACCGGGTAATCCTGACGATATGCCCATGTCCTCATTGTAGTGAAGCTGTGTGCCGAGTTTCATTGAAATCTGGACTATAGTTTTCAAGAAATAGCGCGGAAACGAATGTCGGACGGACGGAAGGACGACGGACATGGCAAAAACAATATCCCCCCTGATGATTTCATCGGCGGGGGATAATAAACCTTATTCAGAAACATTAGCATTATAAACCAAGGCTCACTTTATCACTTTTATATCCTTCACTAGGTTTAGATCCACCCGTCTAACAGGTAAAATCTAGACAAGAAAGTTTTACCTGAGAGAAGCACTTCATACTGCGATCCATCAGTGTTGTCAACCTTTTCTGTGAGGCAGCCATGTCTTTTGATACAGATTTATATTGACCAGAATTCTTTTTGAGATTACCAAGCTCAGCACTCAGACTGTTGAAGTTCTCCTGTTCCTTACCCATTTCCTTCTGCAGGACTGATATAGTCTCAAGAAGTTTCTGGAATTAAGAAATTCAGATTTAGGTTTTCAAAAATTATGTAATCTTAAAGTCTCAAGGATGGAAAACAATATTTCTTCATGCTTTGTGGTGGATTATCAAGAATTAAGTACTATCGGCAGATTATCATTGGGCATCTCATTGCAAACAGTTAAAATTAGCAAAAGACAATACCATATTCTCATTCATTTCACACTTTTTGACGTCATCTAAACAGGGCCCTTTAATCACATCAACGTTCAGTGCAAGACTGTACTAAGTGTATATACTATGTATATACACTTAGTATAGTCTTGCACTGAAACCTCGACATGATATGATGATTTTACCTAGTAATCAGATCCAAAATGAGGCGCATTCACAGAATTTGGCCTTAAATGACAACAATTTGTCTCATTTTCTCATTAAAGAAATAATTGATAATAGTTAGTTTTTTGTGTAAGATAGATAAATCTTTAATTTTCTGAACAACAAGTAATATTTTTCAAACGTTTACTGAAACAAACAATTATTATCTATTACTTTAGTATTTTCTGTTACTACTTAAGGGACGCTCACTAGGCATCATCATTCTGAATGCAGGGTAGTTCTATAACATTTGCTTATTCCATTCTCATCCTGCTTCATGATCATCCGTTATGGTTAGGAAGATCCACAATAGGGCTATCATGGCTACTGAGAACACAGGGTAAATCCACCATTATGTATCAAACAATTAACATATCAGTTACAAATAACAACATGTTGGCCACACAACAGGTGCTCATAAAAGCAATAAAGTTTTGATGGACAATCCCATTAACTGTTTATGAGAAAACAATTATTTTCCAATAATGGGAAGTATAAAAGCAGTATATAAATGTTTTGCTCTTAGCTAAACTTTAAATTGGACATCTAAATTATAAACTTCAAGTCTCCATCATCCATGTTCTGCAGTTGGAGTGATGTGTTAACTTGACCCTTTAATCACAAGCTTACCCTGATAGATATGTCCTCTGAGGTACCAGGAAATCCCACTTCAATGACTCAGTGTGAAATGGTTGTAACTCCCTATAAACATATAGGGAGTTACAACTGTTTTGTGCTGAGTCATCAATTTGTCTATGTTCAGCATTCCGATTTGTCCATTAAAGCCTTTATGCTGCTTTGGTAAAATCTGATACACACTCAGACCATGACATTCAGGTCTTAAAATGTACCAGACAATTCACAGATGTCCATTTTTAGCCTATAGGCTATTATAGTAGGACCTTTAATCATAAGCTTACCTTGACAGTTTTGTCCTGTATGGTAGCAGTAAATTCCATCATCTATTTTCAGTCTCTAGGCTTCTCTGGTAGGACCTCTCATCATAGGATAACCTTGACAGTTATACCCTATATTTTACAATTTAATTCATCATCCAATTTTATCAGTAGGGCTGCTATGTTGGCCTCTAGATTACTTAATGGCAGGACCTCCTATCATATTCTTACCTAGACAGTCATGCTAATGGCAGGACCTCCAACCATATTCGTACCTTGGCAGTTATGTCCTAAATTGTACGAGTAAATCCTCTCTCACCCATTTTTGGCCTCTAGGCTGTTTAATGGCAGGACCTCCAAATATATTCTTACCTTGACAGACATGTCCTGAATTGAACGAGTGAATTCTCCCTCACCAACTTTTGATCTCTAGGCTGTTTAATTTCAGGACCTCCAAATATATTCTTACCTTGTCAGTCATGGTCTGAATTGTACAAGTAAATCCTCCCTCACCCATTTTTGGCCTCTAGGCTATTTAATGGCAGATCCTCCAATCCATTCTTACCTTGACAGTGATGTTCTGTATGGTTACAGTAAATCTTCCCTCACCTTTTTTTGGCCTCTAGGCTGTTTAATGGCAGGACCTCCAATCATATTCTTACCTTGACAGTCATGTCCTGAATTGTACAAGTAAATCCTCCCTCACTTATTTTTGGCCTCTAGGCTGTTAAATTGTAGGACCTTCAATCATATTCTTACCTTGACAGTCATGTCCTGTATTGTACCAGTAAATTCTCCATCATCCATTTTTGGCCTGTAGGCTGTTTAATTGCAGGACCTCCAATCATATTCTTACCTTGACAGTCATGTCCTGTATTGTACCAGTAAATCCTCCCTCATCCATTTGTGATCTGTAGGCTGCCGAATGGCAGGACTTCCAGTCATTTTCTTACCTTGACAGTCATGTCCTGTATGGTTGCAGTAAATCCTCCCTCATCCATTTTTGGCCTGTAGGCTGCCGAATGGCAGGACTTCCAGTCATTTTCTTACCTTGACAGTCATGTCCTGTATTGTACCAGTAAATTCTCCATCATCCATTTTGGCCTTAAGGCTGCTTGATGGCAGGACCTCCAATCATATTCTTACCTTGACAGTCATGTCCTGTATTGTACCAGTAAATTCTCCATCATCCATTTTTGGCCTCTAGACTACTTAATGGCAAGACATCTAATCACATTCTTACCTTGACAGTCATGTCCTGTATTGTACCAGTAAATTCTGCCTCACCCATTTTTGGCCTCTAGGCTGCTTAATGGCAGGACCTTAAATCATATACATACCTTGACAGTCATGTCCTGTATTGTACCAGTAAATTCTCCATCATCCATTTTGGTCTCTAGGCTCCTAAATGGCAGACCTCCAACCATATACTTACCTTTACAGTGGTGTCCTGTATTGTACCAGTAAATTCTCCATCAACCCTTTTTGGTCTCTAGGCTCCTAAATGGCAGACCTCAAACCATATACTTACCTTTACAGTCATGTCCTGTATTGTACCAGTAAATTCTCCATCATCCATTTTCAGCAGCTGTGCTGCTGTGGCAGGACCTGCACTCATCTTTCTGGCCCTTACTCTGTAATATATGGATTTAGCATTATGACATTAATTGAAATGTGTACTGAGGCCATTCAAAAGTTCAAGCATGAATTTTGTACTTCAGAATATAATTGAACACTGGCAAAGGTTAACTTTAAAAGAGTAAGTTGTGTAATACAAACTGTGCATATTCTTTCTCGTTAGTAAGAAAATCATAGTAAGGAAATTAAAGGGTTGATTGAACACTATATTCATCATAACTAAAGTTTTCTGTCAACACACAACCAACAGAACCATGCCTGTATTACTCAAGATATCAGGGCCTGAGGTTATAAAACTTATCTCTGGCTCAACAGAAAATTTTCTCAATTTTCACATTTAAATAAATGTATGAAAATGAAATATAATATTAATAAGTTGTTATTTATAACAACTTATTAATATTATCTTTTATGTTAATACATCAAAATGAGTATTTAAACAGAATTACAGCTTTAATCTCAAACTGAAATTTGAGAAAATTGAGCCTGAGCCTGAGAAAAGTTTATAACCTTGGGCCCTGATGTCAAGGAATTATAACATTCTGTATATAGTACTAGTTGATTGGGGTTCTTAACCATTTCAACAAAAATACTGCCATTAATTTATTGTTGCACATGATTCAATATTTATTTTGGTAATAATATGTTTGAAAATATATTATAAGTGAAGTTAATGATGTGCATGATACTGTTTTTCATATGTTATCTTGAAAAACTACTCCCTGCTTACCTTTGCAGACTGTAAAGTATCAAGTGCCCAAGGATCAGGCTGCACCTTGCTATATCATCATCATGCTAGAGTCTTGAGCTCTGAAAAGATAAAATATCATTGTTTGGTATGGCTTTATGAAACTGAATTCATCTTTCATTGTAGCACAGTGACTGGGACACCTTTCAATGTTCAATAATTTTTTCCACAACCCTGCATTAAGGTCTCAAAAACTAAATAGCAACTTGTACAACTATAACCATTGCTAATTATGAATGTAACATTGCATTGCTTTAGGGTGGGTGGGTGAAACATATTACTAAGAGTGAAGTTTGAATACATTAGCATTAATGAAATAGATTTCATCTAGTATAACTGAAAATCATTGCAGAAGTCATCTGAAATACAATTGGATTGAGTCATTTGACAATTAAGACAGACTTTTTAGTCAAACAGCTATTTTGAACAACACTAAAACAAGGGTAATGGCAAATGGATGTCATACAGACTTCATGCATAAAAGTAGTGATGAATTTAACCAGTAGGTTTGAAGGGAAATAAGGACCATTTAACAGTGTAAAAGTGTAAAATCTGATCCAAAAACAACTTGTTTGCTACTTGGTCAGCTCTTGGACCAAACTCACAATCTATATGTTTGAAGAATTTAGTTGATGAAGATAATCAATATTTGTGTATGGCAAGTTCATTTCCAGGTAAGAATAGCCAGAATTTTTGCCATCACATTCTACTGGCCTTTACAAGCCAGTTAACAAGAGCTGGCACCCCACCGGTACTCTAGTACCAAATGATTACTGTCCATATGTTATTTTTCACAACTTAACCCTTCTCATGCTGAATAGATTTTGGCTAAAATTTTTCATCAAAATCAAAGGGCAAAAAGCACTGAAAGTACCATCTGCAGGTCAATTTTTATTTGAAAAATTAAATCTATCAACAATTCTGGTTTGAAAGTGAGAAACAGGTGGTGTAGACTAACATCAGACTGCACATATGTGCAGGCTGATGTATGTCTATAGCTCCTGCCAAAGCAGGAATATTCCGGGTTCAGCATGACAAGGGTTAATACAATGGCAGATCTAGCATTTCTGTACACTAGGGTTCAAACATACAAATCACAGTGCTTATTCAATAGTCTATTAATGTGTAATGATTCTGGACCCAGGTAGGAATATTACCCTCAGGTACTTGAGTACTTGTCCCAACTCTAACTAAAACCTATAAATTGTTCTTTCCTTAAAACTTTAATACTTAGTAACTTCTCAGTCAATAACAAGACCATTCAGAAATAGACGGTATGAATAACATGGTCTCATTACACTATTCATCTTTATGATATATACTCGGTTGACAAAGTACAAACAAGGGTCATTACTTTAACTTTCATTTTCATTTCCTCCCCATAACTCATATACCTGTTAATGGGCATTATTATCCTCTGGTGACTCATTCACATGTAAATACCAGACATTCTTGCAGCAAAACCAGACAATTTCTTATTGCAAGAATTAGCAACACCAGACATCCTAATTCTAATTGGAAGAATATGCAATACCAGACATTCTTATTGGAAGAATAAGGAAGAATATGCAATACCAGATATTCTTATTGGAAGAATTAGCAATACCAAACATTCTTACTGCAAGAATTAGCAATACAAGACATTCTTATTGGAAGAATATGCAATACCAGACATTTTAATTTGGAAGAATTAACAATTCAAGATATTCTTATTGCAAGAACTAGCAAAACCAGTCAATTTCTTATTGCAAGAATTAGCAATACCAGACATCCTTAACGGAAGAATTAGCATTACCTGATATTTTTATTGGAAGAATTAGCAATACCAGACATTCTTATTGGAAGAATTAGCAATACCAGACATTCTTTTTGCAATAATTAACAAAATCAGACATTCTTTTTGGAAGAATTAGCAATACCAGGTATTCTTATTGGAAGAATTAGCAATACCAGATATTCTAATTAGAAGAATTAGCAATACCAGATTTCTAATTGGAAGAATTAGCAATACCAGACATTCTAACTGCAACAATTAATACCAGACATTTTAATTGCAAGAATTCGCAAGACTTATATACTTAGAGGTTAGCACAAAAACCAATCAGTGTCTATTTATTTAAGGTGTTAAAAAAGTTTTGAATTGAATTCTTTTATTGCTTTTTAATCATGAAATAATTTCATTTTCACCTTGATGTGCCCATGAATAAAGTCTGATGGCCGTGGAGTTATTTGCAAAAGGTAAAATCAGAGGGCAGATGATCATTCATGGACACATGAACATGAAAACAAAACTATATCCATTATAACACAATCACAATTCAGAAATTAGGTTTATTACCCTTTTATGGGTGTAAAATGGTTTTATTACATTTTTCTGGATGTAAAATTAATGAATAAGTAATGATATTGAAGGTGGGAGAATTTCACAGAAAAAGAAGCGCATCATTTACTGCATTTTTTTACAATTTTTCCTACTCCAAATTGCCCTGCTTTTCAATTAGAATACACTTTTACTTTTCATATAAAGCTTGTTTTAATTTAGACGAGTCTAAAATTCTGTCATCATGTGATGGGTTAAGTACATTTTCATGGCCACAGGTCTATCAGATTTCATCCTCCCATCCATTTATAAAATATTATAATTCAAGTAGAACTAATACCCAAACAATACTCACTATGATTTTCTATACAAAACTACTTAAGATCTCAGGTATCCCCAATCATGTAGGGTTTTCAATACAAACAGTTGGACTATCATCTTACTTCTTGACAAATAAAATACTTGTCATGATGATATATACTACTGGCATAAAGCTAAGTCTATCATATCTAGAGATTTCATTGATATGTTTGGAAGTAACACTTCAAAATTTATGATATTTTCTAGCTGCAATAATGTATACCCCCTTGCTGTTATGCTTAATTCCAACAAAATATATGTGTACAATCACTGATTATTCTCTTCCAGTCATCATGCTCATCTCAATTAGTGATCTTCTGGTGATGAATGCCTTGATGAGTTTTCATGTCAAATATCAGCATTAGCCTCAGCGATTAACCATGCAGGACCAACCAAAGGTTGAACACACAGAAGGTCCATCTACATTAGCCAACACTCTTGGGCTAAACCCATGATATGCTACCTTTCAAACATATCTTATGTCATATGTCTTAATATTATGAATATATTTTGTTATTGTTGTAGATCTAATTTTAGAGTTTTTTTCGTTTGTTTGTTTGTTTTTGTTTCCCTTTGATTTTCCAATTATTGAATTAGAATTTTGGAAAAGGGTATATATGATCTGGACTCATAGATGACAAGTATTACGGTACACCAATAAGGGCCTGACAGAAGAAACACGGTTGATAGCTGGCTGGCTTTTCTTAAATTTCAACTATTATTTTCTCACAAAAATAATAATTTTTGTTTTGTTTGTTTCTTTTAACCAAACATTCAAATTTTCATGTTTGTAGATGACAAACATTTTGACTTAATGGTAGAATATAAGGTCAAGTTTCAATGATATCAGGTGAAGTTATCAAATAGATATCACTTTTACTGTCTTCAAATAAAATGTTTGTCTACCCTTTCTTTGTTTACATGCCATCTTGCACTTGTACACTTTATATGAATATTCAAAAGACCATATGCCACTGTGGACCAGTCACCTACATCAAGCATCTCATTAATTGGACGAACAGATTCATGCAAAGACACATTAACGCAAATACATCAACTTGTAATATTGACATCACATATTTGTCTTTCCCAATGCAACCAGGCAAAAGAACCAAGAGAATCACCTAGGGAAGCCTACAGTCAGCTGTTGGCAAGAAAACAAAAGAACCACCCAAGGGTTGCCAAACCTCAACTGCTGGGTGTTGGATAGTAGACAAAAAACAGTAAAAAGGGGCATAATTTGCACAAAATGCATCTAGAGTTATTTCCCTTGATAGTATAATTATGATAATCTTTTTGGGAACATTGTGTACCAAGTTTCAAGTTAATCTCAAAGTTTTGGGACAATAACATCCATGACAATGACACCCAAGCTGTAGCAATACCATGGGTTTTTATCCATACACAGCCAAGCTAGTGAACAATATGCTCTAGATCACAAGGAATCAAAATATGTACAAAAAGGAGTAGTAGCTTCATCTGCCATTGCAGCTGACATTTATCACTCTATTTTGTATCATCACTGAAGATTTATCTTTTTAAAAACATTTATCATCAACAAATGTCAAAATGAATATATGATACATTTACAATTTACTATGGATTACTACAATGAAGCTATACTACTATTACAATGAATGTAAACAAACACATCAGAATGTTTTGAATACCATTGCTACTAGTCTTTGGGTATTTAGGAATATTTATTGTATGTATCATAGTCTATTAAGGACAAAGGTTTACTTAAGTGACATAATTCTCATCTTACTTACTTATTTAGGCCAATTTAATACTCAAAAAAACTTTTAGGTCAGATGAAGAGTCTAAAATCTTAAAACCAAAGAAACAATGATGTAGATGTCCTGGTCAATTTGTTAGTCATGGGGTTTTACAATGCTTTGAACAATTTTTAGACATATCACAGTGGCTGAAACACCTATTATGGATTCTTCAAGTCATGCTAACTCAATCAGTAATGCAATAGGCTGTCAATTCAGGGACTGTGAGTTCAAATCTCAGCACGGCAAACTTTCATCCATCATTTGACAAAAGTCATAGTCATACTGTGCTGTGATGGGGCAAGGGCTGGCAAAATCTTAAGAGTCGCTTTTTTAAATGCAGTCCGAGGGGTGAGTGCACCATATTGTAAGTGCCTATTTAATTATAGGCACTTACAATAGTTTCACACAAACCTCTCAGAATCCAAAATGTAAAAATTGAAATCATATGTTAAATTCAATTCTAAAATGTAAAATTCTAAAATGGTTATCTGTTTAAAAGTCTTCATTATAACTTTAGCTTAAATTATGTTAAAGTTAGAAGGTTTTTCAAATCAAAACTCCAATTTATCACCCTACATGCTTCAGCTTCATCAAAATTCAAATGAAGTAAATTCATTCAATGAGCTTTAATCAGAGCATAAAATCTGCTTTGTAATGAAAAAAAGGCGTGAAAACTTTTTATCTTGAAAAATTTAGATTTTTATGATCACATAATAATTCTTACCAACTTAGTCTAACTTTTACAAATTTATATTTTCTAAGGGTCCCTACTGGAAGATTGGGTTTTCCAAATGTGTATTCTCTTGTTGACGGAGTGGTATATAGAGAGGGTGCTCGACTTGTCACTTGTGGGCTGCGGTTCTAACCCCAACACACAAAGGCGTGTTTATGAAAAAAACACTTTAAAGCCAGCCCTAGTCAAACAGCTGTAAAATTGGATGGCAAAGAGTGCATCTATGCTGTCTCAAAGGGACATAACAACAACATTTTTTGGTCTTCAAGATCGACTCTAAAACTTAAACCTTTGTCACAATCAACTAAATAAATTTGAATAAATCATAAATGTTTATTCTAAGCAATATATATCTTTTTTTACATTATCATTTCCTTGTGGCTTTATTCAAAAACTAATTCAAAGTAGTTTGAACCCTCTTAGCATGATCTAGACATCATATTATCAAATCATCAGAACCCATGGAATAATAAGTCCATAGTCTTACTCCACTGTCTTTTAGAAAAATAAATAAATCCTTGAAAATGAACGATACGGTACCATAATAAATACTATTATTTCTTGAAGCTTAACTCTGGGACTGTATTCTAGTCAAGTAGCACACTTGGAAAGTCTTAAAAGAAGCCTGCCTAAACAGCCTGTTGAACTGTTAACACAACATCCGCAACAAAATATTGTCATCAGTGACTAAAATAATGGGCTCTATGATTTTTGTATTTTTTTATGGTACTCAACAAAATATTGCCACTCAAATTTTTCATGTAATTTACTTTTGAATTCACCTTAAAAACCTGGATAATTGTCTAATTTGTTTATAATTAACCCTTGTCATGCTAAATAAATTTTGGCTAAAAATTTGCATTGAAATCAAAGGGCTAAAATGATTGGAAGTACCAAATGTTGGTCAATTTCTTTGGAAAAACTAAATCTATTGACAATTCCGGTGTGAAAGTGACATACAGGTGGTGTAGGCTAAGATAAGACTGCACATATGTGCAGGCTGATGTTTGTCTATACCTCCTGCCAAAGCAGGAATATTCCGGATTCAGCATGACAAGGGTTAAGATCTGAGACAGTAAATTTCTACAATAACAATCATAGTTAAAATGTAAAATAAAGACTTACTACTTAAGATTGCAAAAAATGCAAATTTATCAGAATTTCAATTACATTTTGGAGAATACTGGTCGCAAGAATGACAGGATTCAACCCTAACCTTTCTAAGGCTGCTCTTCAGACATGCAGCCTAAACTTAGCCAACTCAGCCTGTTTTGTACTAGATTTCTATTGATAAAACCAATGCCAGACAGGTTGAAATGTTAAAAAAATTGAACAATTTGTTAGAAACAAAACTTGAAATCAGAAGTATAGGGGTTGAATCCCATGAACTCAGTTCATTGAGCTGCTTACTGAGTCCTACAGGCAGTCAGACAAATATAGGGAATGTCTTTCCCTCCAGATGATTATTTACTGGTAAGGGGCTATATTTAACTTGGGATTTATGATAACAATTTAATTTCAAGTGATATATTGTCAGTGAGTGATGAAAACCTAATACCTTAAGCTTGATAAGTGCTGTAGTTAGGTGGTTTTAGTGGCCCTCCAACATAACAATTATAAAAGTTGGTTACCGAGATTTAGTATGGGTCAGTCATTGCAAAGATTGGATATGGGTCAATTGTTGATAATTTATACAAAATTCAATTAGATCTTCAAGTGCCCTGATCACAATTTTTTTTTTCATTTTATTTTCCCAAATATTTATCCCTATCCCCTATAAAGCAATTTGTATACCTTTAATGTTTGAAACATAAGATTTGATTTGACTTAAGAGTTTAATACCACTTTAAGTTATCTTTGTGTTACATGATACATCGAGGGCTTGGCGCAACACTATTGTAACTACATATTTTATCGAAATGCACTTTTTTGCATTTTTGGATTCATTGGTATCTTATACATCTTTTGCTGAAATTTCAGGTCTTTTGCTCTACAATTTAGAAAGATATTCTAATTTTCCAAATTATTGTATCTCAAAAGTTACCTTTTTAAATTGCAATACTATTGTAAGTCGAATTACAATAGTTTTGCAGTACAGAATGACAGGGATCAGTCATTTAAGATATTTTCTAATTCACTTTTTCCCATTCTTACAAAGTGAGAAATCACTTTGAAAAATATTTTTTAATATCAATAATTTATATTAGTCTAAAAGTACAATATAAAACTGAACAACTGTAAAGATTTCTGACTTTGACCCTTCAAGAATAGCTAGAAATAATGGTAACTCACAATATGCTACTTTTCTTTACTTGAATAGATAATTTCTGCTTCTAGATGACTTAAATGTGTAACAATTCTTGAAAAAATAAATTTTTCAAGCAGGAGGCTTATGACATAGGCCTGTGAGGCTCTACTAACTGATAAAGTATAATTATGACCTGATAGATCTGTACAATAATAATAATTATGAACCAATAATATATAAAGTATTGTGGCACAAATGGCAGGTAATGTCATAAAAATGAAAGCTTAAAACATATCAAGTTATTCAGTGAATATTATCACACAATAATGTTGCATTTGTATGTCAACATCACAAAAGTTGTTAAAGTCAGATATGATAAGCATTATTCAAAATGTACAAAAGAATTTCAATGGTCAGATCTATAGTAAAATTATTTGAAAAAAAAGTCAAGCTATTGATGACTTCCTATTCAAAATTGATTGCTAATAGATTCTCTAAACAATTGTCATTTAGCCCTTATAATGCTGTTCTTGATATTTTCCTGCTGTACACAAAAGTTTTGGAGATAATATAAACTTAGATCAGCCTGCACAGTTGTGCACTCTGATCTATGCCTGATTGCTTTTTACTTAATTTTAGTGGAAAAGGTCTGTCAGAATCACCATTAATTTCAAACAAAATTTAATTTCAGCAGGATTAGGGTAAATCAAATTCTCATGAGTTTTAACGACATAGGATTCAGTTACAAAATTTTTTAGACAAGTAATATCTACTTTTTAGCTCGGCTGTTTTCAGATAAAACCCAAGGTATTATGATTAACTTGGTGTTGTTTGCGATGGTGATGACATTGGCATTGGCGTGACAAACTTTAACCTTGGTCATATCTCTGTTAATGAAGATATCTTCATGAAACTTGGCATGTATGTTTGGCATCACAAGAGCTACCCAGACTATAAAGGGAGAAAACTCTGGAAGCATTTTTATAAGAGTAATGCCCCATTTTCTAGCACCTGCATCGGAGCATTGCACCTATAGGTAGTGCTCTTGTTTAAATTATTTTTTTTTATAAAGAAGGGGATTTTTAAAATGGTCAATTGATAAAAATGGTTGTTTAATAGACATGATCTCTCAGGCAAGCTGGACTGTAATGAAAACTAAGGACTCACCCAAATGTTGATAGTGGTTGGAGTGGGGCTGTTTTATACACTGAAATCTTTTAACATATTCTCCTCCTAAAGCAGAGGCTGATTTCAGCCAACTTGACAGAAATGCTCCATTGGGTGACCCTTTCTTGTTGGCCAAATTTTGAATCACCCTAAAATTTGGGCATGAGAAGGCAGGGCTGTTTTTGGCCCTGAAAACTTTAAATATCTCCACTGAAATTTTGTAAACAGTGGGCCAATTCTAACCAGACTTTGCAGAATAGTTCCTTGAGACTAGCCCTTCTCAAAATCTGCTATGAAACTTTGATTGCCCACACAATTTCTGCATGGCAGGGCATAGCTGTTTTATGCCCTCCTCCACCTTTGGAAGAAGAGGGGGTATATTGCTTCAGTCCACTTGTAGGTCCATCAGTTGGTTGGTTCATCCATAGAATTTTTTTTTTTTAATCTAGAGCATATCTCAAAAAGTATGCAAGCAAGTCATGAAACTTCACAGGTGGATAGATCTCATTGAGGAAAAGTGCAGTGCACAAGAACCATAACTCTTCTCATCATATTTGTGAGTTATTGTCCTTTGTTGATTGAAAAAGATTAGGCCGTTGAGCTGCTTTTATGGGAGCATAAATTTTTTACAAACATCTCTTGTTGATTCTAAAATGTAAGATCATTTTTCTCTCCCAAATAATTAACAATTTCAAACAAACTTGGCATTAATGTTCATGGGATGATCCTTCTCAAAACTTGTTTGTGAAGTTTTGTTTTACCCCCAATTATGGTATGGCAGTGTGTAGATGTTTTGTTGTTTTTTTCTCTGAATTCTTTAGATTTGTCCTCCTTAACCAATTGCACAGAAATGTTTGGTGGGTTATCCTTCTTAAACTTGTTAAGTGTTTTGATTGACCCCAAAATATGGCATACTTTTGAAATCTACAAACATCTTCTCCCCCAACATTCATGCCAACTTGAGCCAAACTTGGCATGAATGTTTAATGAGTGACCCTTTTCTAAATTTATTTGTGAAATTTTTATCCCCCCCTTCTTAGTATGTGTGAGGTACTGAGTAATTCAAATTAAGATTCTGGTAATACATAGAATAAGCCTGACTAAACAAATGAGGCACAATTTGAGCTTAGATCTTGAAATACAACCTTTAGTCTGTCAAATAATTTGATTCTTGGTTATGTTTGCTCATTAACTTATTAGTCCCTTCACTCAAAAATTAACCTTGAATTTTAAAAAGTTGTGTAGACTTCAGGGTTAATGCTGTGTGTGATTTTCAGGAGTGATATTGAAAAATCAAAATGCCTGTCAAAGAAAACCATTCTTGCTCTTTAAAAGACTTATATAGATCATTAAAGAGTTTTACATTTAATTGTAAATAATATTAAGACTGTTAGTACAGGTTGCAGAAATGGAATAGACAAACAGACAGACTGGCAGATACAATGAGAATGATTGCAAACTCAAACAAAACTGATTTTGGAACATTTACCAATCTGTGCAAGATAATTGTCGAGCTTTTTAGTTGATGACCTTAATGGTTGACCTTAACACTTGCAGAGGACTTTGACCACATCATAAGCAGAAGTATTTCAAATTCAATGTGCCACAATCATTAACAGCAAACTAAGGGTTGTACTTTAGTTTTCGAAAATTTAGGGATATGTTAAGTTCACAGCTTATTTTTTCAGCAGATGGACACGTAGACAGACAAATTCATAGGCAGACATTTGTACTAATGGACAGACAGAGAGACTGACACCAGTAAAAGTGCATGTCCCTGATCATTCAATGTATTGCAGGGGCATAAAAATTAACATTTTATCTAAAGAAGTTTTAATGTTACAGGAACTTAAATATCAATTTTTCAGGTAAGATCAAAAAAGCAAATGAACAGACAGGTGGACAGACAAAACTTAAAAGATATGTCCCCAATTATTCAATGTTGAGGTATAAGAAAATGTTTTTCTGAGAATTAATAATTGTAGTTACAATAGTTTTGAAACATGTAAAAAACTTGTTATTTCCTCAAAGAAAATTTCAAAAAGTATTGTAAGTGTAGTTACAATAGTTTTGCAGTACAATTATGTGAAAAATAGACACAATTTCTAGAGCAAAACTATGGTAAGTCAAAAAAAAATTAAATAAAATCATATTTTTTCAAAATATCTAAAATTATCTGATTGGTATATGTTTTCAATGTAATAAAGTATCTATTCAAAAGATTTCATGTTTTAAGATCAAGTCTGAAATGTTTGAAGTAGTTTTTTCCCTCTCCTGTAAAATTTTATAAAATGTAGTTACAATAGTGTTGCGCTGACCCCTCGATGTCATGTATTATGATGGTGAACATGAGCACTAGGATTTTGAAATTCTGATATATTCATATGACCAATCCTGGGCAGGGCTCGTGTTTGACCCCTTTAACCAGGGTTTTGTCAATCAAAAATCTAAAAATATCCGGTTCTGAGTGAAATAACTATCAAGAGGGTTATTTTGACCCCCTTAACCCTTTCCTGTTTTACAAAATTTTGGACCTGTCGAAATTCAAAGGTTTTGCAGACAAAATTTAAAGTGGATTTAATTTGAAAAATAACCATTCTGTGGGGTAGAAAATAGTGTGGAAAAAGAAGAAATTGCTTGTCAGAAGCAAATTCTTCTTTTTTTATGATGTTTTCTCAATTATAAAATCACAGGCGCGTAAAAAGCAGGGATTAAACAGCAAAGGGTTAAGAAAAAAATCTAGGGGTCAAAACTGGTTTTATCACTCAAATTTCCAATGATGTATCTTGTATACTATTAAGGATTCTACTGATTAATTTTTCCTTTTATAGTATTACAACAAACTGTCATTTCACACCAAAACCTGAAAAATTCTACACACAATTTTGACTTTCTATTGCTTTACCACTTAAGATCAAGTTTTGACCCCCTGAATATCATGGTTTTGAAGTCAATGACTCCTCAATATCAAGCACTAGCACAAGCCCTGCTGGATTAGGTCACCATTGACATTCTGATTCATCATCAATCTTTTGATTAACATGCCATGGTAGAAGAAGCATTCATAGGAGACTCCACTCCAGAAATCTCGCTTACTGCAAGCCTGGTTGATCTCACCATTCTTCTCCAAGTCCAAGTCTTCTCCACAGTCTCTGACTGTACAACCCTTCTATGTAATTTCAGACAGCCCCTGTTTGTGTGGTCTGCTATTAACTTCCATATCGAAAGCAAGTTTGATGGCACCATTTATACACTTGACATGCCCCAACCAACATAGTCTTCTTTCCCTAAGAATGAGGGATTAGTCTACTAAGCGTGCGTGGATTGGTGAGCAAATTCTTGGTGTAGACATTGGCCAAGTCCTCAGCTCTTGTATAGCAGACTAGTCTCATCATAGGCAGGATGAAATCAAATCAACTTTAGGCCTGTTTTACTAAACTTCTTACAAAAAATAATCACAAGTCAAAATCACAAATCTTTCCTGGTGTTTTCATTCATTGTTAGATTCTGCCTTGCAATATCTCATTGGAACCGTCTTTAGAAGACGGTTTCAATGAGATGAGGCATGGCAGAATTCCATATTAAGGTACTACTGTAAACTTTAAACTTTGACTTATGCAAAAAATGATCATTTGATGTTTAGTAAAACATGTGTTCACTATGATTGGGAGATTTCAGACTGCTCTAAATCCCCCCAACCTTACATGGACTTTAATACCTGACAAATTAAAGCCATGATGAAGATGAAGTTACTATCAGGTAAAGTATCAATACTCATTTGTCCGATTACATGATTGATCATGTGCTAATTGAAGCAACCAATCAATCAAGGGACAAAAACTAACCTTTTGGTGTTTGCCATTTTTTCCACATTTTAGTCTGGTCCTTCTATATCAAAGTTTTATATTTTATTTTGTCTTTCCCAGGGTAACTTGAACAAACATTATTGAAAATAGAGAAAATGTTTTGGTTTATCATCAACAAGTTGCATTTTGTTTTATCAAGGCTCTTGTTTGACTGCATGTCATATAAATCAAACCAAATTTGGCTCCTAGAAATTTTTACAGAGAAGGTCAAATTGACACCATTGATAAAAGTTTTCTAATGTTTCTCAGACAAGTACAACCACAATATTTCATCAGAACTACCAGCTGCTCGTCCCACATAGGCATACTACTTATCAAACACCAAAATATGGGAGACAAATTACTGGTGCCACATTGATGTTTTTCAAATGTCAGATGAAAGTTGGCCGAGTCTAGGTTCAAACTCACAAACCGAGGATTGACAGCCAAATGAGTTACCACTGAAGTAGCCGAGGTGGGCTAGAGGTCAATGACTGAATGAGTGATTGGCCAGCTTTTGGTTATAGTTTATTTTATATAACCTTTCAGTTCTGTCTTGGGCATTTAAGCACCCAGATTAAGTGAGTATCACACTCTGATCTTGGGGTTGGAGTCATCTCGATCCCTTGGAATTTCAACAAATATATAATATGTGCAATTATGAAATTTGACAATCTGAAAACAAAAAGTTTCATCAGTGGGAACCTAAACAGTAAACATGTATTTCTAGCATTTTGCTATGATATCAACCATCCTCATATTTCAAGATTGTCAGAGTTACAAAATACGCTTCAATGGAAAATTTGTCACCAAAGGCCCCCTTTTTTTGTGATGCAGCATCATTAATGTATCAAAAAATCATACTTGGTCATGTGATGAGGAACCTTCAGTGAAAGTTCCATGAAAATCTATCCATAATTGAAGGAGGAGTTCAATTGTGATAACAAGAATTGGGGGTGTTAGGATGGGCATACACATACTAAAAATAAGTTACTAAATATACCCCCATCCACTGTGGGTACAAAAATCAGAAATTAACACATGAGTATCAATTAATTTGGGCGGAAATTCGGAAATCAACACATGAGTATCAATTAATTTGGGTTTGACAATAGCATGGACCAAGTAATCTGATATATCTGGACATGTTCATTATGTCAGGGTTCATTGTTATCTGTCTCATTATCCAGTCATAAAATATCAAGTAAACAATTAATGAAAGGCCCCCCTGGGAATTACCTGTCATTTACCTTACAGTGGTCCAGCATATCTTAACCTGTACTACAGCTTCAGCTATGAACTTTGACCTTATATCAGGGCTCATGTTAGTGTTTGATATTTGGGAGTCATTGACTTCTCACCTAAGAAATTCCAGGTGTCAAATCTGAATTTCAAGGGGTCAAATGACAGAAAAGGCAAATCATAAGTAGAATTTTGCATGTTCAAGAGTCACTTTAACTGTTTCTTGTAATGATATGAAACAAGAAATTAATCTGTAGAACTTTGGATAGAAATTTGTGAAACTCTTGGGTGTAAAACCATGTTTGACCCTTGGTAATTCCTCTCAATGGGGTCAAAATGACCTAAAGCTCTTTGTAGTGATATGGGACACTGAGTGAGTGAAAAAAACTACCATAAAATCAGTATGGCTGCAACTATCATCTGAGCTACCCAAGTTGCAAGTTATGACTCTACCAATTGTAATCCTTGCCATGCTGAATAAATTTTGGCTAAAAATTTGCATCAAAATCAAAAGGCAAAAAGCACTGAAAGTACCAACTGCAGGTCAATTTTATTTGAAAGACTAAATCTATTGACAAATCTTGTTTGAAAGTGAGAAACAGGTGGTGTAGACCAACATCAGACTGAACATATGTGCAGGTTGATGTTTGTCTATAGCCCCTGCCAAAGCAGGAATATTCCGGGTTCAGCATGACAAGGGTTAAAATTATTAAACTACATTATCACAAAATCAAGTTGTAAGTGCCAGGCACTCAAATTGCTCTTTCTTTCCCATTACCGAACATTAAAAAGAATGGTGAAAGTCAGATGACTCATTTACCCTTGTCATGCTGAAAAAAAACATGGCAAACTTGCCACATGACCTTAACCTTGGTATCTGCAGATGCACACCATTGAGATATATCATCATACCAGATGCAAGTGAATTGTTTCTTGAATAGCCTTGAAGTAATTGGCAATGTAAAGGTTTTTGGTTAAGTTTTGCAGACAGACAAATGGATAGACAGACAATGGTAAAATAATGTGCCCCATGATCTTTTTATAAAGGGGTATAGTATTGTAACATGCAACACCCTCGTCAAAGTGTATGTCACCACAGGAAAATTTTAAATGAAAGCCTTTTTTCCAGTAATACAACACTAGCAACACAAAATTGCAAAAATATGATTACAGTGTATTTATGTATTATAATTACATATCATAATTGAATGAGAAGATATGTTAGCAAGATATGGACATCAAATGACTAAGAAATTTCTCAGAAAGCAAAGAGTCTATTTGTTGATCATCCACACTGTCTGTGTAGACCACTCTAGTCAGGGCACAATTGTTTGTCTCTCAATGTGGCATGTGGGAAATGTTACCAACAGTTCTTCATTTTCTGTATTCTTTTCCAAAGTTTCTATGGATTCTTTGTATGAGGCGTAACCCTGCTTTAAACAGTATTTTAGTTATTCTAAAGCACCTTCACAGGGTGTCCTGTTGTTTCTCAAACAACTACATTCCACCTAACTAAAAAAAGCTACATATCTAATTTATCATTCCTTTATTTTTGGAAGCAAAATATTCATGTTACAATTACAATTGACTTATGAAATTTGGCTGTTTGAGCTGTCAGGGTAGTCTCAATTTTGGACGTTACATATTTCAATGTAACGACCAGTCCAAAAATAGCATCGCATTCTGAGGACAGAAATCGGTACTACTGTCAGGGTTGGATGAAAGCCTTTTTAGCCCTCAATTTTATTTTAAGGGAATGTGCTGTTATGATCGACAGAGGGTAAACACATGACCAGGTGCCCAGTTAGCTCAGTTGATAGAGCGCCTGGGGATCTTGGGCACATCTTTTCTGACCTTATTTACTTTAATGGTGTCAGAATTAAACATATGCTCTAATTGGTAAAAAGGGGGAGGATTGTAGTGATTGACAGTGGGTAGACTAATGACCAGGCGCCTGGTAAGCACAGTTGGTAGAGCATCTTGGAAGGGGTCTCCCTAAAAAGCGTCGGGAACTGCCGGGAAACGCCGGGAACTGCCGGGAAGCGCCGGGAGATCTTAATCAGCGTCGGGGCCGTCTACAGACCTAATTTAGCGTCGAGAAATATAAATCTATGTATTTGAGATCATAATTTGCATTTGATTGACATAAATTAATGGTATATATGGATTTAAAATTGATTATATCGGGTTATTTTGTGAGGCTGTGTCAAAGCGTGGGGAGATCTAAATCGGTGTCAGGAGGTGTCTAGAGACCTAATTTAGCATCATGAAACAGATATTCTGGTATTTCAGATTTGCTTTTAAATAACAAAATTCAATGATGCATAGCTTTTAAATTCAATCTATTTATATATTTTATGAGGCTGCCGAGAAGCGCCGGGAGATCTAAATTGGTGTCGGGAGGCGTCTAGAGACCTATCTTAGCGCCAAGAAACATAATTGTATGTATACGAGATCATAATTTGCATTTGAAATACAAAATTTAAAGATATATCACTTTAAATTGGTTATTTTGGTTTACTTAATAAGGCTATGTAGAAACACCGGAAGATTTAAATCGGCGTCGGGGTGCTTCTAGAGATCTATATGAGGCTGTGTAGAAGCGCCGGGATATCTAAATAGGGGCCGGGAGACGTACAGATACCTATTTTCGCGTCCAGAAACATAAATTTCTGTATCTATATTTATATTATGTATTCATAATTTGCACTTGAAATGCAAAATTTAATTGTAAATGATTTTAAAGTTGATTATATTGGTTTATTCTATGAGGCTGTGTAGAAGCGCCGGGAGATCTAAATCGGCGTCGGGAGGTCAGCCTACACGCGTGTATATGTTTTTTTATATATATTTTACATGTACAATATTTACATTTTCCCTCCTCCTCTACCACTCACATTTTATGTCTATATACATTTTATAGCACATAGATCTATAGATTTTGCTTTCCTCTCTCATCAACATTTTTCAAACTCTTTATTTTTATGTATATGATTTTATTCTACTATTCTTGCCTTTTTACTCTGAAACGTCTTTTCCGATTTGACCCGTTTCCTTTGACCTGGTTTAGTAGCTATATTTTTTACCTTTGGAAAGACCAGTTTTCCATCGCTAGACATAACCCATTGAGCATTGCTTAATTTCTCGCATTTTTTATGGAACCACCTATCACATTTTTCACATGCCACCACATTTTTGTAGCAGTTTTTACTGCACAGACCACATGGATAAGCCATGTTAAGACAGCTTGCCAAATACTGTCACCTACTAAATGGAAAGAAAAAAGAAAACAAGAGGGCCGTTGGCCCTGGGTCGCTCACCTGAGAAAAAAGCTTCATTACCTAGGTATGTCCATGCAACCACAGAAAAAGAGATTTTCACTTATTCAATCAGATAACATTTGAAATAATCATTCCCCCCCTCTGCTCCTCCCCTGGACATTATTTATTTAAGCTTTTTCCATAAAAGGTCTGTGATCAGCTAATCTATGCCAGATATACAGGCTGAGTCTGAGACTTTTAAAGTTTTCTTTAGGGAGTTGATCAATCCATGTCAAATTTTAAGGCTGTAGGGATTCAAAATTCTCAACAAAGCACTCCCCCCTCCCCAAAGATGCTCTGCACCTGGTGAATCTACAATCATGATTTTAGCTAATTCAATATATGTCCATATGCTGATCATCCATACCAATTTTCAAGTCTGTAGGACTCCTGGCTCCAAAGTACTACCCCCTCCCCAAGACACTCAGCACCTGGTGACCCTACAGTCAGGATTTTGGCTATTATTAATGTCAATATATTGATCACCCATGACAATTTTCAAGTCTGTAGGGTTCCTGATCCAAGAGAAGAATAAGGTTAAAGATTTCAAAATTGATCCAAAGTACTACCCCCTGACCCCTAATGCTCCGCATCTGGTGGCCCTACATTCATGATTTTAGCTATTTTATTTTAAAACCATATGCTTATCATCCATGCCAATATTGAAGTCTGTAGGGCTCCTGGTTCATTAGAAGATGAAGATTAAAGTTACAAAATTTTCACAAAAGTACTACCCCCTCCCCCCTGGTGCTCTGCACCTGGTGGCTTTACAGTCATGATTTTAGCTATTTATATTAAGGTCTATGAGCTGATCCTCCATGCCAATTTTCAAGTCTGTAGGGCTTGTGGTTCAGAAGAAGAAGAAGGTTAAAGATTACAAAATTTTCACAAAAGTACTATCCTCTCCCCCCTGGTGCTACGCACCTTGTGAATCTACAGTCATGATTTTAGGTATTTTTATAAAGGTCCATATGCTGATCATCCATGCCAATATTCAAATCTGTAGGTCTCCTGGTTTAGAAGAAGAAAAAGGTTTAGAAGAAGAAAAAGGTTAAAGATTACAAAATTTTCATCATGGTACTACCCCCTCCCCCCTGGTGCTCCGCACCTGGTGGCCCTACAGATATGATTTTAGCTATTTTTATTAAGGTCTATAAGGTGATGATACATGCAAAATTTTAAGGCTGTAGGCCTTCATGATCAGAAGAAGAAGAAGGTTAAAGATTACAAAATTTACCCAAAGTACTACCCCCTCCCCCCTCATGCTCCGCACCTGGTGGCCCAACAGATATGATTTTAGCTATTTTTATCAAGGTCTATGAGCTGATCATCCATACCAAATTTCAAGGCTGTAGGGCTGCTGGTTCAGAAGAAGAAGAATTTTAAAGATTTTCTTAAATTTTTAACTTTGGTTGCCATAGCAACCAGAGTTTTTCACCGATTTCAATTCTTTTAGCAATTCTTAGAGGGGACCACCTAAGGAACATTTCTGCCAAGTTTGGTTAAAATTGGCCATGTAGTTTAGGAGGAGATGTCGTTTAAAGAAATTGTTGACGGACGACGCACGACGCACGGACGCCGGACAAAAGGTGATCACAATAGCTCACTTGAGCACGTTGTGCTCAGGTGAGCTAAAAAATGAAAGAAAAAAAAAAAAAAAAAAATGACAAATCAAGATTCCGAAACTAACTAATAATTAAATTGGATGGGATTTTTTCTTTTGAAATGTGTATGTTTTTATGAAATAGTACCAAAGAGAATACAAAATAAAACAGAATAATATTCTATAAAAGCAAGTAGATTTGATTGTAATCGTGTTGAAAACACAATGATGTACAGATTGCTGTTCCATTGCTATTTACAAGGAATTCTAGGGCATAATTGCTTGTTGTCAATTTGCTCAATATTCTCAATGATTGATGCGAGTTTGAGAAAATAACGATTAGCGTGGGCAATCAAGTTACGTGTGATAATTACTGATTGTCGGCACACTGAATTACGAGATCTTGTCAAAATAGGTGCGGAAATCGCTGATTGGTAGCACACTCCATTAATCGATCTCGTTAAAGAAGGTGTGAATTGGATATTGACAGCAAACTCAATTCCTTCTTTTTTCAATAAATTCTGTACTCTTTAATCACATAAACATATTATTATAGCAACATACAAACATGAATTGTAACAATAAACTACATAAGAAAAATTCCAAGTAAGATTGTAAGGAAACGATGAAACGGTTATTGACAACTTCTCCATTTCTTAAAATGCTTTCTTCCCGTCTTTTCAGATTTAAACGCAGGCGAAAATCGAAATAGGCGTCAAAAAATACAACATGTCCAGGTCTTATAGATATTATGTGTCAGAGAAAATGATGAATTCTTGATAATCATCACCTATTTTATTTTCTATTATTATTTTTCCGTGCTATTTCCCAGTTCCCGTCACTTTAACAGAAACATGTCGTGTTTGAAAATGGATTAAAGCTCCAATGTTACTCCCAGGCCCAAAAATGGAACAGAATGCATCATTAATCAACTTGAGTGAAATTCATGGAAAACTCACTCTTATGCAATCACCGTCACCAACGCCGTTTTAAACTGATATGTGGAAATAGAAAAAAAAAAATCATAATTATATTTAGTAGCATACTTGTCAAATTAATCGCTTCTATACGTAAATTTATATTTTTCTGCGCTAATCAAGGCTTCCCGACGCTAAATTTGATCTCTAGACGCCTCCCGACGCTGACTTAGATCTCCCAGCGCTTTAATTCTAAAGCCATATACCATTAAATTTTTTACTTCAAATGCAAATTATTGAGTGAAATACAGAAATCTATGTTTCTCGACGCTAAAACAGGCCTCTAGACGCCTCCCGACGCTGAATTAGATCCCCCGGCGCTTCCCGACGCTTCCCGGCATTTCCCGGCGCTTTTTAGTGAGACTGTCTTGGAAGTGTTCTGGGGGTCATGGGTTTGAGTCCCATGTCAGGCACATATTTATTGTCCTAATTAACTTCAGTGTTTAAAAAAATGCACTGTTTATGGGTAAATATCCCAATCTTATAGCAATTAGATTTTCTATCCTAACATTCAGGGATGGTTATCGTAGAAAAATGTGGGTGGAGTCAGCAGTCAACATACAATGGGCGGAAAGAACTATAGAAGAGTTGCTTCATTACCAAATGATTTAGTTTCCTGTTTAAAATACAATCACCTGGTCTAAATGTATTGCATTCTCTTAGTTTCATTTTGATCCGTATATACACACCGCAAAAACTTTTTGGTTGTGATAGAATTTAGATTTTCGTATGGATGGATTTCAATTTGTTTAGGCATTCCTTAATCTGAAGATTTACATATTGCGTTGCTTCAACCGCAGATGTCCCAGGAATAGTGTTAAATGTGTAAAAAAAGACAAGGCGTTCAAATGAAATCAATTAAACAGTGTTAAACAAGAAATATATATATTTTTTCCTCACCTGTGTTTATCTACCTTTCCATCCAAAACAATTGATCTTTCGGTGTCGAGGTAAATTTCGCCCTGACAAATAATTCCTACCACAATAGATTCAGAGCGGGAATAATAATTACGTGTAATTCAGTAAAAAGAATGAACGATATGGTCTAGGGGAACTAATTCATTTCCAACCACTCTGGTAGAAAACTTTAGGGAGAAAACTTTAGGGAAACTCCGGTCCATATACTCGAATGTTGAAGGTAATCTCTGATTGGTCAATATTATTGAAATTCAAAATTGTTTGAATATTTTTCAGCGATTATAATCTGTTGATGAAATACTATCGAAAAATTAAAGATTTTAAACTTTTTTCCCGGTCCAATAGCTATTTATAAACATGGGTATATTTGTTTGAGGGGCCGGTAAAAACCGCTTCGCGGTAAGGGTCATCTCAAAAATGGCCCAAAAAGTCGTAGAGAAAAGGGATCATGCCATACTAATTTTCAATTCATTTCATGCGCAAATGAACGGGCCTCAATTTAAGACAGGTTTGACCACTCTCGCATTCTCTTGGACTGAGCTATGACCGGAAAGGTTATAATGGCCGATAACGGAAAATGAATTAGTTCCCTTATACCATATATATTAAAGATAAAATGTGGTAAATCACGGACCCTAAATATACACGGACTGGAAACGAGACGAAATATCGCAAAACACCTATTTCACCAATTTCTACTAAAAAGTCCTAGCTATTGGAAGTAGAACATTTATACATATGTTTTTTTTTTTCTATATTATCCTCGTGGTATGGGTTTTCGTCCTAATAACGATTTTTCATCAGCATTTTTACTCAAACTTTTATCCAATGAAAAATCTTGCATAAATGTTCTAAATATGATCATTTTTGATGATTCCCATGTTTGTTATTTTAAATAAATAAGTTTGAAAGGTGTTTATCCTGTTTGATTTTTGTCAGGGTTTTGTTAATGAAAATTCAGTGTCATATGTTTTCGTCCTATTTATAAAATAGGCTACTGATAAAGAAGGACATAAAATTGAACTGTGTAAATGGGTTATTTTTGAAATATGATTCCTGATGTGATTGTCTATCTTCATTTCTTCCTGTTTAGACACAAAAACAAATTCAAACTAACAATTTGAAAATTGATATTAAAGTATCATATTTCTGGACTGGAAATTCTGCAAATCAAACGGTACATTTGCAAATCACTTAAATCAGACAGTAATATTTTGTGTATTCTCATATTTTCAAATTATAAATCTTATATATATAATCATATATATTTATTTACCACAAGCTTGAGTAGTCAAATATTTCAAAAGTGAAGATATCCTTGCTATGAATATTTGCTTACCTTAGACTACTTAGAAAAAAATAGTGGAAAAATATAAGAAACATGCCATTTTTAATCCAAAATTTCAACCCTTTATACCAGCAGCAACTACATGACAGTCACATGAGATTAAAACTGAGAGGTTTAATTGCAAGATGAAATGGTTTGATTTTATGTGACCATTGTATTCTTTTCCATATTAAAAGTTTACAAAACTTATAAAAGAGACATAGGAAAAATACATGAAAAAGGAGGTGCCCATTTTCAAAAAAATAATTAAGCTATTTGGATTTATCTTGAACATGTTTGGTAACTTGGATTTGATAGCTACGATTTCAAACTAAATTTTGACAACTAAAATGATATAACAATCATACACATGCACATAAAATAAACAAAAAAAGAAATAGGTCGAAAACATATGACGGACGAAAACATATACCACTACCATAAATCAGGGATTCCAAAACAAAGGGCTTATATTAAAGTAAGTGCAATTATTTGCATTTTTTGTCAAATGGATGTCATACCAAATAAATCAGTTCTAACCCTTCTACACTGAACAACAAAAATACCGCACCACTTTTCAATGACAAATAATTTTTCCCCAAAATTGATCAATTTACTGATATGACATTACTTTAGTTTGACAATTACACAATTATGATGAAATTTATTCCTTAACTCATACTCAGTCGAGTTAAATCACTTGAATGTGATAAACATGTATTCTGCTCAAGCAACAGATGGAATGCATCTAACGATAATAAAGTTGGTCTGGGATTACAGCAATAAAGGTGGTAATGAAAAACAGTATAGACATTTATCAGATCAAGCAAAGTCTTTGAGTTTGGCGCCAGCAAAAATTTGAATTTCAGAACGCCATCGCACATAGTTATATTGAACTGATTCATTAAATCAAAAACACTTGCAACTGCCATGAGGGACAATAACTGGCCTATTGTAAGGTTAAAACATCGATTTCAGCAGCTCTCTGTGCCATACTTTGGATGATGACACAATGAGGAGGCTGCATTATAAGGTGATATGACCGCAAATTCTTACTCTCTATGTCACAGTTTTTTAGGTTTTAGTGGACTATTGATGACAGTGAAACACAAAATTTATGAATCTGAGCTGAGCATCTAATCCTTCAGTAGCTATAGCCATATGTAACAACCAATGAGCAAGTCAATGTTATGGTCAATTCATCTCATGCAACTATGGATTTTCTTCGTGAACACATTTTTTAAGTGATACCAATGTCTAATCTTTCACCGACTGGACTTATATCAAGATCTAGCTTGTCAAATACAAGCTTGCAATGAGAGTCAAAAAAGAGCACGAAAATCCAAGGTTTTGAGTCAGATTGAGGCAGCACGCACAGCTAATTGATAGCCATATTGGGAATAAGTCTTGATAGAATTCAGAAATCCACATGTCAGAAGACATTCTTTGAGTGCAATTTTGCACATTTATTCATGCGCTAGTGATTTTTTCTTAGCAATGGAAACCTTCTCTTATTTCAATTTTTTCATTTTAGGGGTTGTCGCCTTTATGAGTGTGTAACTCTTCAATGCGTATGTATACCTTGTCAACTTTTTTGACACAAATAAATAATTGGTCAACGTTTACCTAGATATAACCATTCTTTCAAACTTTATATTATGAAAAAAAGTTATATCTTAAAAATGAAGCGATGCATTATTTTTGTTGTTCAGTATAGTTTAAAAGAAGATATTTTTTTCAAAGGTTTTTTGACTCTGTTGCCATTGCAACCAGACTTTTTTATGGATTCCAATTCTGTGAAGTATTTTAAAAGTCCTTGTCCTAAGAGTCTTAGTCAGAAAAGAGGCATAACTCTGACAAAAATTCCAGAGCTATTCCTTTTCATAGTCTGGATAGCTCTTGTGATGATAAACACAGATACCAAGTTTCATGAAGATGTCTTCCATAACAACAGATATGACCAAGGTTCAAGTTTGTCATGCCAATGCTTACACCAATGCAAAATGGCGCCAATGTGATCACTATACCTTGGGCTTTCTCCGATAAATGTAAATTCATTAGAAACAAAACTCAAATTCAGCAGGAAAAGGGTTCACTATAGATCCACAAGTTTAAGTGAGTGATCAAAGATCAATTTTGTCTAAACACTTTATATACAAAATTGACCTTTGATCACATACTTGAAATTGTGGATATATATAACCCTGATGATGTTACAAGCCGGGTGAAATTTGAAAATTGGACAGACATATATTCACAAGGCCTACATTTTGGATGATGTTGGAATTCTTGATGTAGGAAATGTTTAAATTTTGTCAGGCTTTAATGAAAATAAGTTGTGGACAAAGAAGAAATTGCATCAAACAATCAATATGATCTTCACCGTCCAATAACTTGTCTGTGTGTCTGTTATAAAATAATTAATTCTGAAAATAATAATTAGAATGACCTTATTTACAGTCAAAACATTTGGTTGCCCAATCTTCCAGCCCAGCCTCTTCATTAATACATTCCAACTCCCCTCCCCCCCAAATTGAAAGATCAGGGTTATATTGTTTTACCATTGTTTGTCTGTCTGTTTGCAAAACTTAAGCAAGGACTTAAACATTGCCAACTATTTAAGGGTATTCAAGATACAATGCTCATATTTGGTATGATGATAGATCTCGTTGTATCTACAGATACCAAGGTCTAGGTTATGTGACAAGGTCATCTGTCAAGGTCAAAGATTTAAAGAAGACCACTGCCTACAGGTGCTGGATAATGCAAGATCTGAAGTTGAAAAGGGACATAACTCTTACAGAAATGCTTTCATAGTTACCCCCATCATTGTCTTGATAACTCTTGTCAAGTTTTTATGAAGATATTTTCAATAACAGAAATATGACCAAGGTTAAAGTAAGTCACCCCAATGCAAATGCTGACACTTATATCTCAGGTTTTCTCTGAAAAAAAAACAAACAGCTAAACAGCTGAACAGCTAAATGAGTGATAACAGATAGATCAATATTCCAATAATTTTATCATGATATTTTTTATCGTTGATATGAAATTTCCAGAAACTTAATTTCATTGTGATAGTTTTGAAATCACCCGTACTGGCACTATTTAAAAGATTTGTTAATAAAACAGAATCACACATATACACAGTAAAAGAGACCATCCGTTTTTTTGCATAAGGTGTCAATGCTAGTTAGACTGAGCTGAATGCACAGGCTGATTAAGGTAGTGGACCCGTAATAGTTCACAATATCTCGGAACTCATGATCTTTCACAATGTTGCCTGAGGTTTCCTAATGAAAATCATTAGGAAACCTCGGTTAACACTGTTAAAGTGCATTACTTCGGAATGTTGTGGAACTAGTATAGCTATCTGAACATTTAACTGTGTGACCTTGCAGGTATCTGAACATTTAACTGTGTGACCTTGCATATATCTGAACATTTAACTGTCTGACCTTGCAGCTATCTGAACATTTAACTGTGTGACCTTGCATATATCTTAACATTTAACTGTGTAACCTTGCAGCTATCTGAACATTTAACTGTGTGACCTTGCATATATCTGAACATTTAACTGTGTGACCTTGCATATATCTGAACATTTAACTGCGTGACCTTGCAGCTATATGAACATTTTTGTCAAATGGCACATCCATTCATGATGCAGAACATTAGGTTCTGGGCAGTTTTGAAATTAATCCATAAATAGATTCAATTCTTGTTGGGTTCACCAGAATTCATGCATTCTGATAGGCTAAAAATTGGTTTCATTACTCAATGAAAACAATTTTATTATGCAGCTTTTTTGTACCCTTAGCACTTCAAGAAATTAAACAAGGTGCCAAATTGTCACAAGATATGCCGGTCACACAGCTTGATGTTACTTGAGGAGTAGAATTGAAGTAATTTTGAATGAATATCTTTGAGACAATTTTTGTGTAGACAGACAGATAAATAATTGTAGTAGGAGTATATCATCATTACGATCAAAGCTCATTATATTAGAGATAAGCTCCAGACAAGATCCTGTATAAAAAACAACAAAGGGCAATAACTCAAAAAATAAGGCAGATAGAGTCATAAATTTCTGAACTGCACTTCCCCTTAATGAAATCTATCAACCCATCAAAATTTTTGATCATAGCTCCAACACTTTAAGAGATATGCTCCAGACAAGATACAAGTATGTAAGAATAACAAAGGTCAATTACTCAAAATAAGGGCAGATAGTGTTATGGTTCCTTTGCATTGCACTTCTCCTTGATGCAATCTATCTACCCATCAAAATTCATGATCATAACTCCTATACTTTTAGAAATATGCTCAGAACAAGATCCAAGTATGAAAAACAACAAAGGGCAATAACTCAATAAATAAGCCAGGTAGAATTATGGTTCTATTGCACTGCACTTCCCCCTTCATAAGATCTATCTATCCATCTAAGTTCATGATAATAGCTCTTTTACCTTAAGATATTGCTCCAGTCAAGATCCAAGTATGAACAAGGAAAATTATGCAAGTAAGAGTTGTAGTTCTTGTGCACTGCACTTCTCCTCCATAAGGTCTATCCACCCATAAAGTTTCAAGTTGATAGCTTGTATACTTGTCTTTAGTAGATATGCTCTGGACAAAATCCAAGTATCAAAAATAACAAAGGGCAATTACTCCAAAATTATGCAAGCAAGAGTTGTAGTTCTTGTGCACAGCACTTCTCCTGCATAAAATCTATCTGACCATAAAGTTTCAAAGTGATAGCTATTATATTCAGGAGATATGCTCTGGACAAAATCTAAGTATAGAAAAAATAAAAGGGCAATAACTCCAAAATTAAGCAAGCAAGAGTTGTAGTACTTATGCACAGCACTTCTTCTCTACGAGATCTATCTACACATAAAGTTTCAAGTTGATAGCTATTATAATTAAGTAGATATGCTCTGGACAAAATCCAAGTATCAAAAATAACGAAGGACAAAACTCCAAAATTATGCAAGCAAGAGTTGAAGGTCTTGTGCTCTGCACTTCTCCTTCATGAAATCTATCCACCCATAAAGTTTCAAGTTGATAGCTATTATACTTAAGTAGATTTGCTTCGGACGAGTTTAGCGATGGAACCTCGGAAATATGGACGGGGACCATTTATATATCCCCTTGCCAAAAATGGACGGGGATTATAACTCAAAAATGAGCTTGATAGAGCAATTGTATCTTTGCACCACACTTCCCTTTTATAGGATCTATCTACCCATCAAATTTTATGATCATTACTTCTACACTTTAAGACATATGCTCTGGTCAAGATCCAAGTATGAATAATAAAAAAAGGTCAATAACTCAAGAAATAAGGCAGGTAGAGTTATAGTTCTTTTACACTGCAATTCCCCTTGGATCTATATTCACATCAAATTTCATAACCATAGCTCAAATATTTTAAGAGTTATGCTCCTGACAAAATCCAAGAATGAAAAAAAACAAAGGGCAATAACTAAAAAATAGGCCAGGAAGAGTTACAGTTCTTTTGCACTGTACTTCTCCTCCATGAGATCTATCTTCCTATCAAATTTTATGATCAAAGCTCCTTTACTTTAAGAGATATTCTCTGGATAAGATCCAAGTATGTAAAACAACAAAGGGCAATAACTAAAAAAATAAGCCAGGTAGAGTTATAGTTCTTTTGCACTGCACTTCCCCATGATGAGATCCATCTATCCATCAAGTTTCATGACCATAGCTCATATAGTTTTAGAGATGTGCTCTGGACAAGATCCAAGTATGAAAAACAACAAATGGCAATTACTCAAAAAATTAAGACAGGTAGAGTTAGGGTTCTTTTGCCCTGCACTTCTTACTAATGAGATTTATCTACCCATGAAGTTTCATTATTATAGCTACCATACTTCTAGAGATATGTTCCTAACAAGATCTAACTAAGTATAAGCAAGAGCTTCGCAGAGCCATGCATATACGCCCGAAGGGGCTTGTCAGTAACCTTGGCTTGTCAGTAACATGAGCTTGAAAGATAGCTAAAAAAATTGAAAACAGACAGACAGATGACTGGGGCCATAACATAGTATGACCCTTTTAGTTGTAAATTGAAAATGGTTTTATGCACAACTATACGCCAAACAGTCATTTTGCAAGTTTCCGTTCATTCCAATTCAAAGTGTAAGACAAGTTGCTCACTAAATAAATGTGGATCAATGGACAAGAAAAACCTAAGCTTTTTGAATTTCTGAAGTCTTATGCTCAACAAATATCAGGGATACATTTTGGCAAAATTTAGTTCAATCCAATTAAATTTGTAGGAAAAAAATCTGTTACTTTAAGCTTTTTTGTTAAGTAAAGGGCAGATAAATCAGGAACTACTTTACTTATGAAAAATTTTTTAGTCCTAAGCACAAATAGACAACCTACAGAGTCATTGTGGCACGATTCAGTTCATTCCCATTCAAAATGTAGGAGAAAATTCAAAAGCAGATAATTCAAGATAGCTCAAGAATGACAGGAGCATTTTAATTTAAAAAGTCATATGTGCAACTAGACATCATAGGGAGAAATTGTGTCTAGTTTCAGCTCATTTCCATTGATAGTAAAGGAGGAGTTGCGCACACAAAAAACAGTGATCTTCATTCAATTCAAGGGCAGAAAGTTCAAGATTTCTCAGGAATGACTGGAGCAATTTGAATTTAAAGTCTTATGCACAACTAGGGATTAATTTTGCTTAGTTTCAGCTCATTTCCTTTGATAGTTTAGGAGTTGCACACACAAAAAACTGAATTTCGTTAAATTTAAGGGTAGGTAATTCAAGATTTCTCAGGAATGACTAAAGCGATTTGAATTTTAAAGGTCTTATGCACAACAAGATATCATAAGGAGTAAATGTGCCAAGTTTCAGCTCATTTCCATTGATAGTTTAGGAGGAGTTGCGCACAAAAAAATCAGTGTTTTTTGTTCAATTCAAGGGCAGATAGTTCAAGATTTCTCTGGAATGACTGAAGGGATTTGAATTTCAAAGGTCTTATGCACAACTAGACATCATAAGGAGTAATTGTGCCAAGTTTCAGCTCATTTCCATTGATAGTTTAGTGTATTTTATTAAATTCAAGGGAAGGTAATTCAAGATTTCTCAGGAATGAATAAAGCGATTTGAATTTCAAAGGCCTTATGCATAACTAGACATCATAAGGAGTAATTGTGCCAAGTTTCAGCTCATTCCCATTAATAGTTTAGGAAGAGTTGCGCACACAAAAAATTCCTAAAGGACAGACAGATGGATGGACAGATGGACGGACGGATGACTGGGGCCATAACATAAGAGGGGCTATCAAAAAGTTTTGAGACTTTAATCATATTTTCTTTCGTAGAAGTCCGACGACTTAGAAAATTGCACGAGTGGAATTGTATGCCTTCTTACTATGAATTTACCAAGTTTCAGTGGAATAGCATAAATTCACTCAATTCCGTGTCAGACTGAATTGGGATGGGTGTGGCGTCTCGGGGCAAAATAGTGACGTCATGAATGTAAGACCCATTCTTGATTGCTCTTTTCAGCAATGCTTTTATAAGTTATAACTTAACTCCTATCAAGTGTCACCCGTTAAATCTTCCCAAAAGGTCAGTACACATCCTCATAAAAACAGACTCTTTCAAGTAAAATTCGTTGAAAAGATGGATGTTTGAGTTGTGCGATAACGTTTATGATAGACAATTCCTTTTTCACTCTAAATGCATTTAACATTTCAAACAGGAAGAAACACAATTATCAATCTTCGATAGCTTTTAAATTAACCAATCCCAGAATTGATTTTGAAATTTTTTATTCTGATCTATATTTCATAATTTGAGACGCAATTCCAGTGAAATCACAGCGTTCTATTAAAACATAACCCTTATTAATTGTTATTACCAATTCAAGTGCCCCGACGTTACGTTCTTTCCAATAAAATTACATCGTCTCGGTTGGTTAGAACTCTTCCAGCGTCGAGCCTTTTTAAGATAACATCATGCTTGCAAGTACACTTAATGCAAATTCAATGATTGTTTCAACGCAATTTGATTTTTACAAATCGCTTGTGTATTGCGCGTTTCGTAGGATTTTCTTTTACAACAGTGAGCTAAAAACTCAAAGTGCCCCGAAAGCGCATCATTCGGTTTCCATAGCGACAGTTCCTTAAGAGACGCGTTGTCATATTTGGTTGCAACCTTGTACACTTGGCACTCATATCCATACAAATAATTACTGACAGTTTCATCAAAATCCGATGAATGATAAAAAAGATATTGCAATAGTCTCAGAACTTTTTGATACCCCCTCGTAATAGGTCAGGTAGAATTATGGATCTTTTTAACTGCACTCTGTAGAGGATATCATAACTACCAAGTTTAGGCCGGACACCCTACGCCAAGGTTGATCCCATAATATGTCATATTTTCAATGGGCATATAAAAACAACAAAGCGCAATAACTCAAAAAACAAGCCATGTAGAGTTTTGGTTCTTGTTCACTGCACTCTGTAAAGAGAGGAAGAATATAATTGCCAAGTTTTAAGAAAATTGGACAAAAGGTTTCATTTTCCGGACAAAGAAGTGCTGCCCGGATGCTGGATGCCGGATGCCAGAAACTGGATATTATGGGTGGTCCCATAATATGTCACGTATTTGATGGGCGTATAATAATAAGATATGAAGATACTTTCTGTTGATATTATGGAGGTATGAAACTAAAAACTCATCACACCCATCTATGAATTCTCTTTGCATGTTTGTACAGTATGATGAGGTTTTAGTTTCATACTTAAATGAAATCAACAAATACTGTCTTCATCTCTTAATTGTTAGAGCTTATTTTAACCTTGGACCTTTACCTTTGAACTAACTGAAATATTTTGTAAAATATTATTTTTACAGATGACGGAGCTGTCTCGCACATCACAAGCAGGATTACAACAAGAGCACCGCCTACATGTGCCTACGCTCGGCTGTTGGGTGCTGGATGGTGGGAAAAAATCCAAGTCGAAAAAGGAGCATAATTTTTTTCCTTGCCTCCATCTGCTGTCCCACATAGATTATCAACCCATGGGTGGAAGACAAATAGTCAAGAAGAGTGCCGCCAGGGATCAAACCTTGGACCTCTAGATTGACAGAGGTGCTACCAAGTCTGCTATGACGGCGGAAAGGGGATAATAACAAGAGCTGTCGGAGGCGGCAAAATTCGACTATTCCATGTGCCTGATTGTAACAGCAAATCAATATCGACATAGGAAAATTCCATTAAATGAAAGTCAAGAGAAAAGATTCTTTGTCTAGAGGCTGGTATTATTGTCACAGAAGCACAAGCAAAGTTTCCAAGCAATAGCTTAAGAAGAAATAGAGATATAACTGATATACAACATTTGCACGTTAAAAAAATCCCCAGGAATTTCAAAGTCCAAAAGGGTTAGAATTCCATTAAAATAAATATCCGAGTAATGAAATTGTCTAGAAGCTGATATTATGGTCACAGAAGCATGTGCAAAGTTTCAAAGCATTAGCTTTAGTAGAAAGAGTTACAAGTGATATACAACATTTGCAGGTAAACCCTTTACCAGGAATTTCTAAGTCCCAAAAGGGTTAAAATTCCACAAAATTCAATATCAGAGTAATGAATCTTTTTCTAGAAGCTAATATTATGGTCACAGAAGCATTTGCAAAGTTTCCAAGCATTAGCTTACGTAGAAAGAGATACAAGTGATATACAACATTTGCACATAATAACTTAACAAGGAATTTCCAAGTCCGAATAGAGTTAAAATTTCACTTGATTTAATATCAATGTAATAAATCTTTGTCCAGTGGCTGGTATTATGGTGACAGAAGCATGTGCAAAGTTTCAAAGTAAGTAAGTAAGTAGAAATAGAGATTTTAAACACTTGCATGTAAAAACTAAACCAAAGCATTATGCAGACACCAACACCATGGCCTATGTCCTGAATAGCCCCCCCCCCCCCTCTAGGAATTGTCAAGTTAAAAATGAAAAAGATGCATTATTTGTATATAGTTTATGCTTCTCTTTCAATATTGACATTTGGCATTCTAGGAGATTACATAATTCTCTAACTGCTTTCCTGCTCACTGCACTCCGGATATCTTCAGATCACATAAGAGCACCTTGGCATTGCCCCCCTTTTGTAAAAGGTTTTTTTCTAAACTAGCCTGATCTGAACTCTCCCTGGGACAAAACAAAACTAACAACTCTTGTTATGCATTAAAGCAAGATGAATTTAATATTGGCAACATTTGACAAACATGTGTTCATATGGCTTAACAAACATGAATTTTGAAATACACGAGATCTACCTATTATTATATCAGTAAAAGCTGTCTCAACACAGACTGAGTAAAAAGGTTGGTATATTGTTAGATTTATATATTTCACAAAATTGTTATATAATTGGTGTCAAGTTGACCCCTGCCAAGATTTGAACTCAGAACTCCTGGGTATATTGCACCCAGACATTTTACCTTTAAACTACAAGAGTATTAAGCACCAAATATGGTCAAGATCCAAGTATGAATAATAAAAAAAGGTCAATAACTCAAGAAATAAGGCAGGTAGAGTTATAGTTCTTTTACACTGCAATTCCCCTTGGATCTATATTCACATCAAATTTCATAACCATAGCTCAAATATATTAAGAGTTATGCTCCTGACAAAATCCAAGAATGAAAAAAAACAAAGGGCAATAACTAAAAAATAGGCCAGGAAGAGTTACAGTTCTTTTGCACTGTACTTCTCCTCCATGAGATCTATCTTCCTATCAAATTTTATGATCAAAGCTCCTTTACTTTAAGAGATATTCTCTGGATAAGATCCAAGTATGTAAAACAACAAAGGGCAATAACTAAAAAAATAAGCCAGGTAGAGTTATAGTTCTTTTGCACTGCACTTCCCCATGATGAGATCCATCTATCCATCAAGTTTCATGACCATAGCTCATATAGTTTTAGAGATGTGCTCTGGACAAGATCCAAGTATGAAAAACAACAAATGGCAATTACTCAAAAAATTAAGACAGGTAGAGTTAGGGTTCTTTTGCCCTGCACTTCTTACTAATGAGATTTATCTACCCATGAAGTTTCATTATTATAGCTACCATACTTCTAGAGATATGTTCCTAACAAGATCTAACTAAGTATAAGCAAGAGCTTCGCAGAGCCATGCATATACGCCCGAAGGGGCTTGTCAGTAACCTTGGCTTGTCAGTAACATGAGCTTGAAAGATAGCTAAAAAAATTGAAAACAGACAGACAGATGACTGGGGCCATAACATAGTATGACCCTTTTAGTTGTAAATTGAAAATGGTTTTATGCACAACTATACGCCAAACAGTCATTTTGCAAGTTTCCGTTCATTCCAATTCAAAGTGTAAGACAAGTTGCTCACTAAATAAATGTGGATCAATGGACAAGAAAAACCTAAGCTTTTTGAATTTCTGAAGTCTTATGCTCAACAAATATCAGGGATACATTTTGGCAAAATTTAGTTCAATCCAATTAAATTTGTAGGAAAAAAATCTGTTACTTTAAGCTTTTTTGTTAAGTAAAGGGCAGATAAATCAGGAACTACTTTACTTATGAAAAATTTTTTAGTCCTAAGCACAAATAGACAACCTACAGAGTCATTGTGGCACGATTCAGTTCATTCCCATTCAAAATGTAGGAGAAAATTCAAAAGCAGATAATTCAAGATAGCTCAAGAATGACAGGAGCATTTTAATTTAAAAAGTCATATGTGCAACTAGACATCATAGGGAGAAATTGTGTCTAGTTTCAGCTCATTTCCATTGATAGTAAAGGAGGAGTTGCGCACACAAAAAACAGTGATCTTCATTCAATTCAAGGGCAGAAAGTTCAAGATTTCTCAGGAATGACTGGAGCAATTTGAATTTAAAGTCTTATGCACAACTAGGGATTAATTTTGCTTAGTTTCAGCTCATTTCCTTTGATAGTTTAGGAGTTGCACACACAAAAAACTGAATTTCGTTAAATTTAAGGGTAGGTAATTCAAGATTTCTCAGGAATGACTAAAGCGATTTGAATTTTAAAGGTCTTATGCACAACAAGATATCATAAGGAGTAAATGTGCCAAGTTTCAGCTCATTTCCATTGATAGTTTAGGAGGAGTTGCGCACAAAAAAATCAGTGTTTTTTGTTCAATTCAAGGGCAGATAGTTCAAGATTTCTCTGGAATGACTGAAGGGATTTGAATTTCAAAGGTCTTATGCACAACTAGACATCATAAGGAGTAATTGTGCCAAGTTTCAGCTCATTTCCATTGATAGTTTAGTGTATTTTATTAAATTCAAGGGAAGGTAATTCAAGATTTCTCAGGAATGAATAAAGCGATTTGAATTTCAAAGGCCTTATGCATAACTAGACATCATAAGGAGTAATTGTGCCAAGTTTCAGCTCATTCCCATTAATAGTTTAGGAAGAGTTGCGCACACAAAAAATTCCTAAAGGACAGACAGATGGATGGACAGATGGACGGACGGATGACTGGGGCCATAACATAAGAGGGGCTATCAAAAAGTTTTGAGACTTTAATCATATTTTCTTTCGTAGAAGTCCGACGACTTAGAAAATTGCACGAGTGGAATTGTATGCCTTCTTACTATGAATTTACCAAGTTTCAGTGGAATAGCATAAATTCACTCAATTCCGTGTCAGACTGAATTGGGATGGGTGTGGCGTCTCGGGGCAAAATAGTGACGTCATGAATGTAAGACCCATTCTTGATTGCTCTTTTCAGCAATGCTTTTATAAGTTATAACTTAACTCCTATCAAGTGTCACCCGTTAAATCTTCCCAAAAGGTCAGTACACATCCTCATAAAAACAGACTCTTTCAAGTAAAATTCGTTGAAAAGATGGATGTTTGAGTTGTGCGATAACGTTTATGATAGACAATTCCTTTTTCACTCTAAATGCATTTAACATTTCAAACAGGAAGAAACACAATTATCAATCTTCGATAGCTTTTAAATTAACCAATCCCAGAATTGATTTTGAAATTTTTTATTCTGATCTATATTTCATAATTTGAGACGCAATTCCAGTGAAATCACAGCGTTCTATTAAAACATAACCCTTATTAATTGTTATTACCAATTCAAGTGCCCCGACGTTACGTTCTTTCCAATAAAATTACATCGTCTCGGTTGGTTAGAACTCTTCCAGCGTCGAGCCTTTTTAAGATAACATCATGCTTGCAAGTACACTTAATGCAAATTCAATGATTGTTTCAACGCAATTTGATTTTTACAAATCGCTTGTGTATTGCGCGTTTCGTAGGATTTTCTTTTACAACAGTGAGCTAAAAACTCAAAGTGCCCCGAAAGCGCATCATTCGGTTTCCATAGCGACAGTTCCTTAAGAGACGCGTTGTCATATTTGGTTGCAACCTTGTACACTTGGCACTCATATCCATACAAATAATTACTGACAGTTTCATCAAAATCCGATGAATGATAAAAAAGATATTGCAATAGTCTCAGAACTTTTTGATACCCCCTCGTAATAGGTCAGGTAGAATTATGGATCTTTTTAACTGCACTCTGTAGAGGATATCATAACTACCAAGTTTAGGCCGGACACCCTACGCCAAGGTTGATCCCATAATATGTCATATTTTCAATGGGCATATAAAAACAACAAAGCGCAATAACTCAAAAAACAAGCCATGTAGAGTTTTGGTTCTTGTTCACTGCACTCTGTAAAGAGAGGAAGAATATAATTGCCAAGTTTTAAGAAAATTGGACAAAAGGTTTCATTTTCCGGACAAAGAAGTGCTGCCCGGATGCTGGATGCCGGATGCCAGAAACTGGATATTATGGGTGGTCCCATAATATGTCACGTATTTGATGGGCGTATAATAATAAGATATGAAGATACTTTCTGTTGATATTATGGAGGTATGAAACTAAAAACTCATCACACCCATCTATGAATTCTCTTTGCATGTTTGTACAGTATGATGAGGTTTTAGTTTCATACTTAAATGAAATCAACAAATACTGTCTTCATCTCTTAATTGTTAGAGCTTATTTTAACCTTGGACCTTTACCTTTGAACTAACTGAAATATTTTGTAAAATATTATTTTTACAGATGACGGAGCTGTCTCGCACATCACAAGCAGGATTACAACAAGAGCACCGCCTACATGTGCCTACGCTCGGCTGTTGGGTGCTGGATGGTGGGAAAAAATCCAAGTCGAAAAAGGAGCATAATTTTTTTCCTTGCCTCCATCTGCTGTCCCACATAGATTATCAACCCATGGGTGGAAGACAAATAGTCAAGAAGAGTGCCGCCAGGGATCAAACCTTGGACCTCTAGATTGACAGAGGTGCTACCAAGTCTGCTATGACGGCGGAAAGGGGATAATAACAAGAGCTGTCGGAGGCGGCAAAATTCGACTATTCCATGTGCCTGATTGTAACAGCAAATCAATATCGACATAGGAAAATTCCATTAAATGAAAGTCAAGAGAAAAGATTCTTTGTCTAGAGGCTGGTATTATTGTCACAGAAGCACAAGCAAAGTTTCCAAGCAATAGCTTAAGAAGAAATAGAGATATAACTGATATACAACATTTGCACGTTAAAAAAATCCCCAGGAATTTCAAAGTCCAAAAGGGTTAGAATTCCATTAAAATAAATATCCGAGTAATGAAATTGTCTAGAAGCTGATATTATGGTCACAGAAGCATGTGCAAAGTTTCAAAGCATTAGCTTTAGTAGAAAGAGTTACAAGTGATATACAACATTTGCAGGTAAACCCTTTACCAGGAATTTCTAAGTCCCAAAAGGGTTAAAATTCCACAAAATTCAATATCAGAGTAATGAATCTTTTTCTAGAAGCTAATATTATGGTCACAGAAGCATTTGCAAAGTTTCCAAGCATTAGCTTACGTAGAAAGAGATACAAGTGATATACAACATTTGCACATAATAACTTAACAAGGAATTTCCAAGTCCGAATAGAGTTAAAATTTCACTTGATTTAATATCAATGTAATAAATCTTTGTCCAGTGGCTGGTATTATGGTGACAGAAGCATGTGCAAAGTTTCAAAGTAAGTAAGTAAGTAGAAATAGAGATTTTAAACACTTGCATGTAAAAACTAAACCAAAGCATTATGCAGACACCAACACCATGGCCTATGTCCTGAATAGCCCCCCCCCCCCCCCCTCTAGGAATTGTCAAGTTAAAAATGAAAAAGATGCATTATTTGTATATAGTTTATGCTTCTCTTTCAATATTGACATTTGGCATTCTAGGAGATTACATAATTCTCTAACTGCTTTCCTGCTCACTGCACTCCGGATATCTTCAGATCACATAAGAGCACCTTGGCATTGCCCCCCTTTTGTAAAAGGTTTTTTTCTAAACTAGCCTGATCTGAACTCTCCCTGGGACAAAACAAAACTAACAACTCTTGTTATGCATTAAAGCAAGATGAATTTAATATTGGCAACATTTGACAAACATGTGTTCATATGGCTTAACAAACATGAATTTTGAAATACACGAGATCTACCTATTATTATATCAGTAAAAGCTGTCTCAACACAGACTGAGTAAAAAGGTTGGTATATTGTTAGATTTATATATTTCACAAAATTGTTATATAATTGGTGTCAAGTTGACCCCTGCCAAGATTTGAACTCAGAACTCCTGGGTATATTGCACCCAGACATTTTACCTTTAAACTACAAGAGTATTAAGCACCAAATATGGTCAAGATCCAAGTATGAATAATAAAAAAAGGTCAATAACTCAAGAAATAAGGCAGGTAGAGTTATAGTTCTTTTACACTGCAATTCCCCTTGGATCTATATTCACATCAAATTTCATAACCATAGCTCAAATATTTTAAGAGTTATGCTCCTGACAAAATCCAAGAATGAAAAAAAACAAAGGGCAATAACTAAAAAATAGGCCAGGAAGAGTTACAGTTCTTTTGCACTGTACTTCTCCTCCATGAGATCTATCTTCCTATCAAATTTTATGATCAAAGCTCCTTTACTTTAAGAGATATTCTCTGGATAAGATCCAAGTATGTAAAACAACAAAGGGCAATAACTAAAAAAATAAGCCAGGTAGAGTTATAGTTCTTTTGCACTGCACTTCCCCATGATGAGATCCATCTATCCATCAAGTTTCATGACCATAGCTCATATAGTTTTAGAGATGTGCTCTGGACAAGATCCAAGTATGAAAAACAACAAATGGCAATTACTCAAAAAATTAAGACAGGTAGAGTTAGGGTTCTTTTGCCCTGCACTTCTTACTAATGAGATTTATCTACCCATGAAGTTTCATTATTATAGCTACCATACTTCTAGAGATATGTTCCTAACAAGATCTAACTAAGTATAAGCAAGAGCTTCGCAGAGCCATGCATATACGCCCGAAGGGGCTTGTCAGTAACCTTGGCTTGTCAGTAACATGAGCTTGAAAGATAGCTAAAAAAATTGAAAACAGACAGACAGATGACTGGGGCCATAACATAGTATGACCCTTTTAGTTGTAAATTGAAAATGGTTTTATGCACAACTATACGCCAAACAGTCATTTTGCAAGTTTCCGTTCATTCCAATTCAAAGTGTAAGACAAGTTGCTCACTAAATAAATGTGGATCAATGGACAAGAAAAACCTAAGCTTTTTGAATTTCTGAAGTCTTATGCTCAACAAATATCAGGGATACATTTTGGCAAAATTTAGTTCAATCCAATTAAATTTGTAGGAAAAAAATCTGTTACTTTAAGCTTTTTTGTTAAGTAAAGGGCAGATAAATCAGGAACTACTTTACTTATGAAAAATTTTTTAGTCCTAAGCACAAATAGACAACCTACAGAGTCATTGTGGCACGATTCAGTTCATTCCCATTCAAAATGTAGGAGAAAATTCAAAAGCAGATAATTCAAGATAGCTCAAGAATGACAGGAGCATTTTAATTTAAAAAGTCATATGTGCAACTAGACATCATAGGGAGAAATTGTGTCTAGTTTCAGCTCATTTCCATTGATAGTAAAGGAGGAGTTGCGCACACAAAAAACAGTGATCTTCATTCAATTCAAGGGCAGAAAGTTCAAGATTTCTCAGGAATGACTGGAGCAATTTGAATTTAAAGTCTTATGCACAACTAGGGATTAATTTTGCTTAGTTTCAGCTCATTTCCTTTGATAGTTTAGGAGTTGCACACACAAAAAACTGAATTTCGTTAAATTTAAGGGTAGGTAATTCAAGATTTCTCAGGAATGACTAAAGCGATTTGAATTTTAAAGGTCTTATGCACAACAAGATATCATAAGGAGTAAATGTGCCAAGTTTCAGCTCATTTCCATTGATAGTTTAGGAGGAGTTGCGCACAAAAAAATCAGTGTTTTTTGTTCAATTCAAGGGCAGATAGTTCAAGATTTCTCTGGAATGACTGAAGGGATTTGAATTTCAAAGGTCTTATGCACAACTAGACATCATAAGGAGTAATTGTGCCAAGTTTCAGCTCATTTCCATTGATAGTTTAGTGTATTTTATTAAATTCAAGGGAAGGTAATTCAAGATTTCTCAGGAATGAATAAAGCGATTTGAATTTCAAAGGCCTTATGCATAACTAGACATCATAAGGAGTAATTGTGCCAAGTTTCAGCTCATTCCCATTAATAGTTTAGGAAGAGTTGCGCACACAAAAAATTCCTAAAGGACAGACAGATGGATGGACAGATGGACGGACGGATGACTGGGGCCATAACATAAGAGGGGCTATCAAAAAGTTTTGAGACTTTAATCATATTTTCTTTCGTAGAAGTCCGACGACTTAGAAAATTGCACGAGTGGAATTGTATGCCTTCTTACTATGAATTTACCAAGTTTCAGTGGAATAGCATAAATTCACTCAATTCCGTGTCAGACTGAATTGGGATGGGTGTGGCGTCTCGGGGCAAAATAGTGACGTCATGAATGTAAGACCCATTCTTGATTGCTCTTTTCAGCAATGCTTTTATAAGTTATAACTTAACTCCTATCAAGTGTCACCCGTTAAATCTTCCCAAAAGGTCAGTACACATCCTCATAAAAACAGACTCTTTCAAGTAAAATTCGTTGAAAAGATGGATGTTTGAGTTGTGCGATAACGTTTATGATAGACAATTCCTTTTTCACTCTAAATGCATTTAACATTTCAAACAGGAAGAAACACAATTATCAATCTTCGATAGCTTTTAAATTAACCAATCCCAGAATTGATTTTGAAATTTTTTATTCTGATCTATATTTCATAATTTGAGACGCAATTCCAGTGAAATCACAGCGTTCTATTAAAACATAACCCTTATTAATTGTTATTACCAATTCAAGTGCCCCGACGTTACGTTCTTTCCAATAAAATTACATCGTCTCGGTTGGTTAGAACTCTTCCAGCGTCGAGCCTTTTTAAGATAACATCATGCTTGCAAGTACACTTAATGCAAATTCAATGATTGTTTCAACGCAATTTGATTTTTACAAATCGCTTGTGTATTGCGCGTTTCGTAGGATTTTCTTTTACAACAGTGAGCTAAAAACTCAAAGTGCCCCGAAAGCGCATCATTCGGTTTCCATAGCGACAGTTCCTTAAGAGACGCGTTGTCATATTTGGTTGCAACCTTGTACACTTGGCACTCATATCCATACAAATAATTACTGACAGTTTCATCAAAATCCGATGAATGATAAAAAAGATATTGCAATAGTCTCAGAACTTTTTGATACCCCCTCGTAATAGGTCAGGTAGAATTATGGATCTTTTTAACTGCACTCTGTAGAGGATATCATAACTACCAAGTTTAGGCCGGACACCCTACGCCAAGGTTGATCCCATAATATGTCATATTTTCAATGGGCATATAAAAACAACAAAGCGCAATAACTCAAAAAACAAGCCATGTAGAGTTTTGGTTCTTGTTCACTGCACTCTGTAAAGAGAGGAAGAATATAATTGCCAAGTTTTAAGAAAATTGGACAAAAGGTTTCATTTTCCGGACAAAGAAGTGCTGCCCGGATGCTGGATGCCGGATGCCAGAAACTGGATATTATGGGTGGTCCCATAATATGTCACGTATTTGATGGGCGTATAATAATAAGATATGAAGATACTTTCTGTTGATATTATGGAGGTATGAAACTAAAAACTCATCACACCCATCTATGAATTCTCTTTGCATGTTTGTACAGTATGATGAGGTTTTAGTTTCATACTTAAATGAAATCAACAAATACTGTCTTCATCTCTTAATTGTTAGAGCTTATTTTAACCTTGGACCTTTACCTTTGAACTAACTGAAATATTTTGTAAAATATTATTTTTACAGATGACGGAGCTGTCTCGCACATCACAAGCAGGATTACAACAAGAGCACCGCCTACATGTGCCTACGCTCGGCTGTTGGGTGCTGGATGGTGGGAAAAAATCCAAGTCGAAAAAGGAGCATAATTTTTTTCCTTGCCTCCATCTGCTGTCCCACATAGATTATCAACCCATGGGTGGAAGACAAATAGTCAAGAAGAGTGCCGCCAGGGATCAAACCTTGGACCTCTAGATTGACAGAGGTGCTACCAAGTCTGCTATGACGGCGGAAAGGGGATAATAACAAGAGCTGTCGGAGGCGGCAAAATTCGACTATTCCATGTGCCTGATTGTAACAGCAAATCAATATCGACATAGGAAAATTCCATTAAATGAAAGTCAAGAGAAAAGATTCTTTGTCTAGAGGCTGGTATTATTGTCACAGAAGCACAAGCAAAGTTTCCAAGCAATAGCTTAAGAAGAAATAGAGATATAACTGATATACAACATTTGCACGTTAAAAAAATCCCCAGGAATTTCAAAGTCCAAAAGGGTTAGAATTCCATTAAAATAAATATCCGAGTAATGAAATTGTCTAGAAGCTGATATTATGGTCACAGAAGCATGTGCAAAGTTTCAAAGCATTAGCTTTAGTAGAAAGAGTTACAAGTGATATACAACATTTGCAGGTAAACCCTTTACCAGGAATTTCTAAGTCCCAAAAGGGTTAAAATTCCACAAAATTCAATATCAGAGTAATGAATCTTTTTCTAGAAGCTAATATTATGGTCACAGAAGCATTTGCAAAGTTTCCAAGCATTAGCTTACGTAGAAAGAGATACAAGTGATATACAACATTTGCACATAATAACTTAACAAGGAATTTCCAAGTCCGAATAGAGTTAAAATTTCACTTGATTTAATATCAATGTAATAAATCTTTGTCCAGTGGCTGGTATTATGGTGACAGAAGCATGTGCAAAGTTTCAAAGTAAGTAAGTAAGTAGAAATAGAGATTTTAAACACTTGCATGTAAAAACTAAACCAAAGCATTATGCAGACACCAACACCATGGCCTATGTCCTGAATAGCCCCCCCCCCCCCTCTAGGAATTGTCAAGTTAAAAATGAAAAAGATGCATTATTTGTATATAGTTTATGCTTCTCTTTCAATATTGACATTTGGCATTCTAGGAGATTACATAATTCTCTAACTGCTTTCCTGCTCACTGCACTCCGGATATCTTCAGATCACATAAGAGCACCTTGGCATTGCCCCCCTTTTGTAAAAGGTTTTTTTCTAAACTAGCCTGATCTGAACTCTCCCTGGGACAAAACAAAACTAACAACTCTTGTTATGCATTAAAGCAAGATGAATTTAATATTGGCAACATTTGACAAACATGTGTTCATATGGCTTAACAAACATGAATTTTGAAATACACGAGATCTACCTATTATTATATCAGTAAAAGCTGTCTCAACACAGACTGAGTAAAAAGGTTGGTATATTGTTAGATTTATATATTTCACAAAATTGTTATATAATTGGTGTCAAGTTGACCCCTGCCAAGATTTGAACTCAGAACTCCTGGGTATATTGCACCCAGACATTTTACCTTTAAACTACAAGAGTATTAAGCACCAAATATGGTCAAGATCCAAGTATGAATAATAAAAAAAGGTCAATAACTCAAGAAATAAGGCAGGTAGAGTTATAGTTCTTTTACACTGCAATTCCCCTTGGATCTATATTCACATCAAATTTCATAACCATAGCTCAAATATATTAAGAGTTATGCTCCTGACAAAATCCAAGAATGAAAAAAAACAAAGGGCAATAACTAAAAAATAGGCCAGGAAGAGTTACAGTTCTTTTGCACTGTACTTCTCCTCCATGAGATCTATCTTCCTATCAAATTTTATGATCAAAGCTCCTTTACTTTAAGAGATATTCTCTGGATAAGATCCAAGTATGTAAAACAACAAAGGGCAATAACTAAAAAAATAAGCCAGGTAGAGTTATAGTTCTTTTGCACTGCACTTCCCCATGATGAGATCCATCTATCCATCAAGTTTCATGACCATAGCTCATATAGTTTTAGAGATGTGCTCTGGACAAGATCCAAGTATGAAAAACAACAAATGGCAATTACTCAAAAAATTAAGACAGGTAGAGTTAGGGTTCTTTTGCCCTGCACTTCTTACTAATGAGATTTATCTACCCATGAAGTTTCATTATTATAGCTACCATACTTCTAGAGATATGTTCCTAACAAGATCTAACTAAGTATAAGCAAGAGCTTCGCAGAGCCATGCATATACGCCCGAAGGGGCTTGTCAGTAACCTTGGCTTGTCAGTAACATGAGCTTGAAAGATAGCTAAAAAAATTGAAAACAGACAGACAGATGACTGGGGCCATAACATAGTATGACCCTTTTAGTTGTAAATTGAAAATGGTTTTATGCACAACTATACGCCAAACAGTCATTTTGCAAGTTTCCGTTCATTCCAATTCAAAGTGTAAGACAAGTTGCTCACTAAATAAATGTGGATCAATGGACAAGAAAAACCTAAGCTTTTTGAATTTCTGAAGTCTTATGCTCAACAAATATCAGGGATACATTTTGGCAAAATTTAGTTCAATCCAATTAAATTTGTAGGAAAAAAATCTGTTACTTTAAGCTTTTTTGTTAAGTAAAGGGCAGATAAATCAGGAACTACTTTACTTATGAAAAATTTTTTAGTCCTAAGCACAAATAGACAACCTACAGAGTCATTGTGGCACGATTCAGTTCATTCCCATTCAAAATGTAGGAGAAAATTCAAAAGCAGATAATTCAAGATAGCTCAAGAATGACAGGAGCATTTTAATTTAAAAAGTCATATGTGCAACTAGACATCATAGGGAGAAATTGTGTCTAGTTTCAGCTCATTTCCATTGATAGTAAAGGAGGAGTTGCGCACACAAAAAACAGTGATCTTCATTCAATTCAAGGGCAGAAAGTTCAAGATTTCTCAGGAATGACTGGAGCAATTTGAATTTAAAGTCTTATGCACAACTAGGGATTAATTTTGCTTAGTTTCAGCTCATTTCCTTTGATAGTTTAGGAGTTGCACACACAAAAAACTGAATTTCGTTAAATTTAAGGGTAGGTAATTCAAGATTTCTCAGGAATGACTAAAGCGATTTGAATTTTAAAGGTCTTATGCACAACAAGATATCATAAGGAGTAAATGTGCCAAGTTTCAGCTCATTTCCATTGATAGTTTAGGAGGAGTTGCGCACAAAAAAATCAGTGTTTTTTGTTCAATTCAAGGGCAGATAGTTCAAGATTTCTCTGGAATGACTGAAGGGATTTGAATTTCAAAGGTCTTATGCACAACTAGACATCATAAGGAGTAATTGTGCCAAGTTTCAGCTCATTTCCATTGATAGTTTAGTGTATTTTATTAAATTCAAGGGAAGGTAATTCAAGATTTCTCAGGAATGAATAAAGCGATTTGAATTTCAAAGGCCTTATGCATAACTAGACATCATAAGGAGTAATTGTGCCAAGTTTCAGCTCATTCCCATTAATAGTTTAGGAAGAGTTGCGCACACAAAAAATTCCTAAAGGACAGACAGATGGATGGACAGATGGACGGACGGATGACTGGGGCCATAACATAAGAGGGGCTATCAAAAAGTTTTGAGACTTTAATCATATTTTCTTTCGTAGAAGTCCGACGACTTAGAAAATTGCACGAGTGGAATTGTATGCCTTCTTACTATGAATTTACCAAGTTTCAGTGGAATAGCATAAATTCACTCAATTCCGTGTCAGACTGAATTGGGATGGGTGTGGCGTCTCGGGGCAAAATAGTGACGTCATGAATGTAAGACCCATTCTTGATTGCTCTTTTCAGCAATGCTTTTATAAGTTATAACTTAACTCCTATCAAGTGTCACCCGTTAAATCTTCCCAAAAGGTCAGTACACATCCTCATAAAAACAGACTCTTTCAAGTAAAATTCGTTGAAAAGATGGATGTTTGAGTTGTGCGATAACGTTTATGATAGACAATTCCTTTTTCACTCTAAATGCATTTAACATTTCAAACAGGAAGAAACACAATTATCAATCTTCGATAGCTTTTAAATTAACCAATCCCAGAATTGATTTTGAAATTTTTTATTCTGATCTATATTTCATAATTTGAGACGCAATTCCAGTGAAATCACAGCGTTCTATTAAAACATAACCCTTATTAATTGTTATTACCAATTCAAGTGCCCCGACGTTACGTTCTTTCCAATAAAATTACATCGTCTCGGTTGGTTAGAACTCTTCCAGCGTCGAGCCTTTTTAAGATAACATCATGCTTGCAAGTACACTTAATGCAAATTCAATGATTGTTTCAACGCAATTTGATTTTTACAAATCGCTTGTGTATTGCGCGTTTCGTAGGATTTTCTTTTACAACAGTGAGCTAAAAACTCAAAGTGCCCCGAAAGCGCATCATTCGGTTTCCATAGCGACAGTTCCTTAAGAGACGCGTTGTCATATTTGGTTGCAACCTTGTACACTTGGCACTCATATCCATACAAATAATTACTGACAGTTTCATCAAAATCCGATGAATGATAAAAAAGATATTGCAATAGTCTCAGAACTTTTTGATACCCCCTCGTAATAGGTCAGGTAGAATTATGGATCTTTTTAACTGCACTCTGTAGAGGATATCATAACTACCAAGTTTAGGCCGGACACCCTACGCCAAGGTTGATCCCATAATATGTCATATTTTCAATGGGCATATAAAAACAACAAAGCGCAATAACTCAAAAAACAAGCCATGTAGAGTTTTGGTTCTTGTTCACTGCACTCTGTAAAGAGAGGAAGAATATAATTGCCAAGTTTTAAGAAAATTGGACAAAAGGTTTCATTTTCCGGACAAAGAAGTGCTGCCCGGATGCTGGATGCCGGATGCCAGAAACTGGATATTATGGGTGGTCCCATAATATGTCACGTATTTGATGGGCGTATAATAATAAGATATGAAGATACTTTCTGTTGATATTATGGAGGTATGAAACTAAAAACTCATCACACCCATCTATGAATTCTCTTTGCATGTTTGTACAGTATGATGAGGTTTTAGTTTCATACTTAAATGAAATCAACAAATACTGTCTTCATCTCTTAATTGTTAGAGCTTATTTTAACCTTGGACCTTTACCTTTGAACTAACTGAAATATTTTGTAAAATATTATTTTTACAGATGACGGAGCTGTCTCGCACATCACAAGCAGGATTACAACAAGAGCACCGCCTACATGTGCCTACGCTCGGCTGTTGGGTGCTGGATGGTGGGAAAAAATCCAAGTCGAAAAAGGAGCATAATTTTTTTCCTTGCCTCCATCTGCTGTCCCACATAGATTATCAACCCATGGGTGGAAGACAAATAGTCAAGAAGAGTGCCGCCAGGGATCAAACCTTGGACCTCTAGATTGACAGAGGTGCTACCAAGTCTGCTATGACGGCGGAAAGGGGATAATAACAAGAGCTGTCGGAGGCGGCAAAATTCGACTATTCCATGTGCCTGATTGTAACAGCAAATCAATATCGACATAGGAAAATTCCATTAAATGAAAGTCAAGAGAAAAGATTCTTTGTCTAGAGGCTGGTATTATTGTCACAGAAGCACAAGCAAAGTTTCCAAGCAATAGCTTAAGAAGAAATAGAGATATAACTGATATACAACATTTGCACGTTAAAAAAATCCCCAGGAATTTCAAAGTCCAAAAGGGTTAGAATTCCATTAAAATAAATATCCGAGTAATGAAATTGTCTAGAAGCTGATATTATGGTCACAGAAGCATGTGCAAAGTTTCAAAGCATTAGCTTTAGTAGAAAGAGTTACAAGTGATATACAACATTTGCAGGTAAACCCTTTACCAGGAATTTCTAAGTCCCAAAAGGGTTAAAATTCCACAAAATTCAATATCAGAGTAATGAATCTTTTTCTAGAAGCTAATATTATGGTCACAGAAGCATTTGCAAAGTTTCCAAGCATTAGCTTACGTAGAAAGAGATACAAGTGATATACAACATTTGCACATAATAACTTAACAAGGAATTTCCAAGTCCGAATAGAGTTAAAATTTCACTTGATTTAATATCAATGTAATAAATCTTTGTCCAGTGGCTGGTATTATGGTGACAGAAGCATGTGCAAAGTTTCAAAGTAAGTAAGTAAGTAGAAATAGAGATTTTAAACACTTGCATGTAAAAACTAAACCAAAGCATTATGCAGACACCAACACCATGGCCTATGTCCTGAATAGCCCCCCCCCCCCCCCCTCTAGGAATTGTCAAGTTAAAAATGAAAAAGATGCATTATTTGTATATAGTTTATGCTTCTCTTTCAATATTGACATTTGGCATTCTAGGAGATTACATAATTCTCTAACTGCTTTCCTGCTCACTGCACTCCGGATA